>JAXLNO010003604.1:0-28641 GCA_038087875.1 Malacoraja senta
GGCCAAGCGTAGCCGTGGTGTCCTCCCACCGCTGCTCCACCGCGGTCTGGTCCACGTTCTCGGCCTCTTGGAGCGGCGCCACGTCCGGCCGAGCCCCAGGCAGCTGCAGGGCCTCCAGCGGCCCACTCCCCCGTCGAGGCCGTGCACTCACTCCCGCAGCCAGGCTGCTCACCGGCCCTCCAGCTCGGTTCCCGTGGGTCTTCCGGGCTGGGCCTCGGTTATCCCACTTTTAAGAAAGGCGGGAGAGAGAAAACAGTGAATTTTACTTCGGAGTCACGTGAGTGACTACGTGAAGAGCCCGTCCAGCACGCATGCGCGACATTAGCGTTCACGCAGTGCAACAGCGACGACCGGGAGTACAGGCGCTCCCGCTACACGTCGGTGAAAACTAAACAGCGGACCATCAGGTAAATCTTACTCTGTGGTTGTAATCAGCAAGCTGTGCTCTGCTCTGTATCCAGGGGAACTGGGAAAATGAGCAGCACGGCAAAGGAAGAAAACCGCCCCCCCGTTCGACTCCAACAGAACGGGAGTGTTCCATCAGTGGGGGGCGAGAGGCGGCACCTGGACCGCATATGCTGCGGTCCACCCTCATCGAGACCGAGCCGAGCCCAGTACCGCTAGTGCAGCCTGATGAGCGGCAGCGGCTGGAGGAAAAGTTGAATAAATAAATAAATAAATAAATTTTTTTTTAAACCGGCCGGTTATGTCTGAGTCCGATGAGGAGGGTCCGCCTTAGAGCGGCAGAGCTAGCCGCCTGAGCCGAATGAAAAGGCTCATGGAGCAACTGCTCCAGCGAGACTTGCTTCAGGAGCTAGAGCAGTCTCGCCAGGGGGATCAGGCACTCCCACAGCAGTGCTCTACAATGCACTGGCCATCGCTTTCCCCTCAAAGCAGGGCAGCGTTGGCGACCAGGGCTGGGCTGGTCAGGAACAGGGGTCATTGGCTGAAGATGTCGGGAGTACGCTTGGGGTACAGGATCAGGAAGAGCTGCTGGGTGTGGAGATTCGCTACGTGGTTACACCACGAGCAGGGCGGCCATTGGAGCCAAAACTGGCGGCCAGCATCAACCACCTGTCCCTCAAACCCCCACAAGACAGGTACTTAATGAGGCACTAGAGCTGGAAAACTGCAGTTCGCTCAATGTTAACAGCCAAATCTGGGGGGGGGGGGGGGGGGGGGGACAGAGGTATTCGGAACCAGGAGCTAAAATCCTCAAGCTCCTGACGACAGGGATAACAGCCTATGCTCGTTCCGTGGATGGGGTGGATATGACCACAAACCAGCAAGACACTCTGGCTCTGCTGTGCAACACCCAATATGAGATAAACATCCTCCGCAAGGAGAGAATAAGACCTGCCCTCAATCCCAGGTTTGCAGGACTGTGTAAAACACCGGCCTCAGAGCCGCAGATCCTGTTATTTGGAAGGACAAGTGAAAGACCTGGAGGAATAGTCCAAAGCATTTGGCCTCATGAGGGCAGGCCCCGGAACGAGCAGACCACACAAAAAACCAGACGGCAGTACCCACCGCGTCGACCAGTCAAGGTCAAATTTATGGAACTGGTGAAAGCTCGGGGTCCGCATACTATCCCCGAAAGCCTTTTAGGCCAGGGCCCAGAGCGGACCCCATGGAAAATGCGCCACCCCCAATCAGCAGTACATCCAGCAGTATAACGACGGATGAACAAACGGAAGAAAGGAACTCTACCATAACTATGGAGGTAGGTGGGTCTGGTTCCTACAGCATGTAAATGGGGAACTGTACTAACAGGAGGTGTCTCACGAATGATAGTTATATACTTAACAGTATTCGGGGATACAAAATAGAGTTCATTCCAAGAAAACATGCCACCAGTTCAGCACGTACCCCAAAGGGTCTTTACCCTCTCAGTCAAAGAGAACTAGAGGCTCAAGCAGCACTGGTGAGGTTACTTACAAAGGTGTCATTGAGAAATCCAACATGAACCTTTGGAATTTGTCTCAAATATATTTACTAAAAGCAAAAAAGATGGTGGATGTCGCATCATCATTGACTTAACCTCACTAAATACCTTTGTTAAGTATGTACATTTCAAAATGGAAACATTTGTAACTGCTAAACAACTGATTTCCAAAGGATACTTTATGGCAAGCATTGATTTAAAAGATGCCTACTATTCAGTACCCATTCACAAGGGTCATCGCAGATACCTAAAAATTTACCTGGATGGGGCAACTATGGCAGTATAAGTGTTGCCTAATGGGTTGACATCAGCCCTAGACTATTTACCAAGATATTAAAACCAGCCTTGGCAACATTAACGAAACAAAGACATACTGTCATGGCGTATCTTGATGATATCCTAATAGTAGGCAAAACCATGGAGTTGGCTAAAATCAGCTGTATTAGCTACCAAACAATTGTTTGAACCCTGGGTTTGTCATACATCCAGATAAATCTAAGTTGACGCCATCCACAACTATGGACTATCTGGGATTCACAATTAACTCAATCCACATGTCTGTAACGTTGCCAAAAGGTAAAGCAGCAGAATTGGCACAGATGTGCAACAATTTAATGGTAAGCAATCGACCAACCATCCGACAAGTGGCAAGAGTAATTGGCAAAATGGTAGCAGCATTTTCAGCTATACAATTTCGACTCCTGCACTATCAGCACCTACAAAGGGCAAAAGTACAGGCGTTGAAACGACATGCAGGTCACTTTGACAGAACCATGAAACTACCCATTGAAGCAATATCAGAGTTACAATGGTGGATATAACATTTGGCATAGTTCCAGCCCTATCATCATCAATAACCCAACGTTAACTATACAAACAGATGCCAGTGCTCAAGGCTGGGGAGCAACTAATACCATATCCAGCACAGGTGGTAGATGGACTAACCTAGACTCATCTTTACTACAAACACTGGGCATAAATTATTTGGAAATGTTGGGTGCGTTTTATGGTTTTAAAGCATATTCTAGGAATATGCACAAATTGCATGTTCATTTACAAATTGATAATATCACGGTGGTGGCCTATATTAACCATATGGGGCGGAATAAAGTCGATATCATGTGACAATTGGGTCAACACAATCTGGTAATGGTGGGTCGATAGACATATTTGGCTATCAGCAACCTACCAGGTAAGCTAAATACAGTGCCAGGTCACGCAAATTCAATGATAACTCCGAATGGATGTTAAATCCTAGAGCTTTTGCTAAAATTACAAACCAATATGGCACACCAGATATCGATATCTTTGCATCCAGACTAAATCACCATGTACCAATGTATGTCCCTTGGGAACCACACCCTGAGGCAGCAGCGATAGATGCATTCGCGCTGAACTGGGGGACCTATTTCTTCTATGCTTTTCCCCCCTTCTGCCTTAATCTGTAGGGTGACTTGGACAGGTTGGATGAGTGGGAAAATGCATGGCATAAGCAGTTTGATGTGGATAAATGTGAGGTTATCCACTTTGGTGGCAAGAACAGGAAGGCAGATTATTATCTGAATGGTGTCAAGTTAGGAAAAGGGGAAGTACAGCGAGATCTGGGGAATCCTTGTTCATCAGTCAATGAAAGTAAGCATGAAGGTACAGCAGGCAGTGAAGAAAGTGAATGGCATGTTGGCCTTTATAACAAGAGGAGTTGAGTATCGGAGCAAGGAGGTCCTTCTGCAGTTGTACAGGGGCCTAGTGTGCAGTTTTGGTCCCCTAATTTGAGGAAGGACATTCTTGCTATTCAGGGAGTGCAGCGTAGGTTTACAAGGTTAATTCCCGGGATGGCGGGACTGTCATATGCTGAGTGAACGGAGCGACTGGGCTTGTACACTCTGGAGTTTAGAAGGATGAGAGGGTATCTTATTGAAACATATAAGATTATTTAGGGATTGGACACGCTGGAGGCAGGAAACATGTTCCCGATGTTGGGGGAGTCCAGAACCAGGGCCACAGTGCAAGAATAAGGGGTAGGCCATTTAGAACGGAGATGAGGAAACACTTTTTCACCCAGAGAATTGTGAATCTGTGGAATTCTCTGCCTCAGAAGGCAGTGAAGACCAATTGTCTGGATGCTTTCAAGAGAGAGTTAGAAAGAGCTGTTAAAGATAGTAGAATCAAGGGATATGGAGAGAAGGCAGGAACGGGGTACTGATTGTGGATGATCGCTCGAAGGGCCGAATGGCCTACTCTTGCAACTATTGTCTACTGTCTAAGATGCTGGAGTAAACCGAAGTTAGACACAAAATGCTGGAGTAACTCAACGGACAGGCAGCATCTCACGGGAATGGACCCATTCCTTTTCTCCAGAGATGCTGCCTGTCCCGCTGAGTTACTCCAGAATATGGTGTCCATCTTCTGCATTCAGTCCACTGCTGACTGAATAGAAGGGGTGCGCACTGCCTTTAGGCGGCAGCAGCAGCGGGGGCGGGGCTATCCAGAGACAGAAACTCAACCTGTACAGCCTCGCTCTACCCAGCAACTGCTGACTCACAGCCGCGCTCTGCTCCCATTGGCCAGTGCGACGGCTGGCAGCCCCGCCCCGCCCCGCTGCAGCTTCCAAGCGAAGGTGAAACCGGTGGAAAACCCCTGGTAGCGAGGGTGAGGGGGAGGGGGTGGGGGAGGGGGAGAGGTGGAGGGGGTGGGGGAGGGGGAGAGGTGGAGGGGGGAGACCGAGGGACAGAGGGGGAGGGGAGAGGGGGAGGGACAGAGGGGGGGGAGTGACAAAGGGGAGTGTGAGGGGGGAGGGGAGAGGGACAGAGGGGGAGGGGGGAGGGGAGAGTTGAGGGGGAGTGTGAAGGGGAGTGGGAGAGGATGACGGGGAAGGGAGGGAGAGGGGATTGGGGGGGGACGTGATGGGGGGATAGGGGAGGGGAGAGGGATGGAGAGGAGGAGGGGGGGCAGAGGGGGAGGGAGAGTTGAGGGGGGAGAGGGGGAGGGGATGAGGGGGAGGGGAAAGGGAGAGGGGATGGGGGAGGGGAGATGGGGAGGGGAGTGGGGGCGGGAAGAGGAGAGGGGGACTGGGGAGGGGGAGGGGAGAGGGGGTGAGGAGGAGGAGAGGGGGGAGTGGAAAGGGGGAGGGGAGGAGGGGTTGTGGGAGAGGGGGAGAGGGGAGGGGAAAGGGGGGAGTGGGGAGAGGAGAGAGGGAGTGGGAGAGGGGAGAGGAGAGGGGGACTGGGAGGAGGAGAGGGGGAGGGGAGGGTGGAGGCAGAGGGGATGAGGAGGGGGGAGTGGAGAGGGGGGATTGGAAGGGGAGAGGGAGAGGGGAGGGGAAGATAGTCTGCAATTTATCCATCAGATAAAGCATTAAAAGAAGTTTAATTTGACACCTAATTTACTTTCATATCTTCAGTATTAAAAAATTTATGGCCTTTTCATCACTCGGAAATTAGCATCTTGTTCAGTATTGCTTTTCCATTGACTTAACACAAAAGCTGTGATCAAGGACAGTCAAAAGCCCATAACTTTCTTAAAAATTAGGAGAACTTAATGAAATTTTCAGTTATTATAGATTGAAACATTCTGAAACAAATATGAAACAATCTTACTTGGATGACCTGAAATTAAAGCATATAATTAGTTAGTTGCCCAATTGTAGCAAATTACAAAATTCAATTACTAGATCTAAATATCTATCCATTTCTTAAGAAAAGGTTAACATTTTTTAAAAGCCTAAGTGTCCAAATAACATTCACACAAGAATTCACAATATAACATTATTTTTTAATCTCATTGTCATTAATTTATAGGCCAAATGGAAGGAATTTTTTTTTTTTTAAATTTTTTATTATTGGAGATAAGTACACAATTTATTTACATCATTACAGTCTGACATTTTAAATTGATAATATTATCAATTATTATTACATTGTCTCCAATACCTTTTGCCTTTTTTTTTTAAACTAGATAGAACTAAAGAGATAGATGAAGTAAAGAGAGAGAAGAAAGAGAAGAAGAATAATAAAAAATAAAAAAAATAAAGAGAAAATAGTTAAAGAAGAATGGAAAAATTTTATTGAAATAAAAAACTTCATTCGAGATATGTTCGTACATTTCAGAGTATAGCCTTTCATCCATTCTTTAGACCGAGTGCTAGTCAGGTTCCTGTGCTGAACTATTCTGACCCTTTAAGTAATCAATAAAAGGAGACCATGTTCCTACGAATAATTCCTGTTTGTCCAACAGGGAAAATCTGATTCTTTCCACGTTTAAGGTCTCCGTCATTTCTATAATCCACATTTGATTGTGGGGGCCGTAGGGCCTTTCCAAAATTTTAGAATTAATTTTTTCCTGTTATTAAACTATAATCAATAAAGTTTCTTTGTGTTGTTCTAAATGTTTGATTTAATTCTAATATTCCGAGTATTATTAGTTTTGGGTCTGGGTCCATTTGTGTGCCGGTTACTTTAGATATTATACTGAAAATATTTACCCAGAATTTTTTAATTTTTTTATTACAGTTTGCAAACATATGAGATAATGAAGCTTCTAAATGTTGACATTTATCACATATAGGTGAGATATGTTGAAAAATTTTATGTAGTTTTGTTTTTGAATAATGTAACCTATGTATTACTTTAAATTGTATTAGAGAATGTTTGGCGTTTAGTGAGCACTGATGTATGTGTTTCAAACTTTCTTCCCAAGTATCTTTCGTTATTACTTGATTTAATTCTTCTTCCCATGTTTGTCTGTGTAATTCTGTCGAAGGAATGTCACTGTCTAATAAGATATTATATATATAAGATATTAATTTTTCTGTATTAGGATGTTTGTTCCAACATTCATCAAGAATTTCTGAATTTCTAAATCGAAAATTTTGAGAGTTCGATTTTACATAATCTCTAAGTTGAAGAATATCTGAAATAATCATTTCCTCGAAGTCCACAAGTCTGTTGCAACTCCTGAAATGTCAGAAAGGTGCCTTCCTTATAAAGTTGTCCCATATTTTTAATTCCATAATTCTTCCATTGTGTAAAACCCCCGTCCAACCATGAGGCTTAAACAAAGGGTTATTCACAATTGGAAGAAAAAGTGATAAATTATCTAATTTTAATGTCTTTTTTAATTGTTTCCAAATTCGTATAGCACTAAATATTATAGGGTTTTCCCTATAAATTTTTTTGTTTAATTTAGACGTAGCAAATAATATCGAACCGATATCAAAAGGTAAACAATCTTCCTTTTCCATTTTTAACCAGTCTGGTTGATGATCTATTTCTTCCAACCAGAAATTCATATTTTTAATATTAACAGCCCAGAAATAAAACAAAAAGTTGGGTAAAACCAAGCCTCCATTTATTTTTGATTTACACAAGTGTCTTTTGTTTATCCTATGATTCTTATAATCCCAGATAAAATCATTAACAATAGAGTCAGTTTTTAAAAAAAAGTTTTTTGTCAGATATATCGGAATTGTCTGAAAAGGTATAATATTTGCGGTAAAAAAATCATTTTTATAGCATTAATTTTGCCAACCATTGAGATAGGAAGTGTTTTCCAGTATTGAATATTCTTATGTAGTTTGTTCAGTAATGGGGAAAATTTGCTTTAAATAATGATGTATATCTCTTAGTTATATAAATACCTAGATATTTAAATTTTTCATTTACTATTTTAAATGGAAATTGTTGTATTATCTGTTTGTTATGTTCCCTTATTGGCATAATTTCACTTTTATTCCAATTTATTCTGTATCCTGAAAATGAACCAAATTGGGTTATTAGCTTTAATAAGTTTGGAATACTAATGTCTGGTTTGTAATGTAAATTAATACATCATCTGCGTATAGAGAAATTTTATTCACTGTGTCCTTTGTGTTATACCCATGTATTTCCGGATGCCCCCTAACTCTTTCTGCCAGTGGCTCAATAGCAAGCGCAAATAATAATGGAGATAACGGGCATCCTTGTCTACAACCTCTAGATAGGCTAAATTTAGATGACAACCTTTGGTTTGTAAGTATTCTAGCCGTGGGATTTGTATATAACAGTTTTATCCATGTACAGAATTTCTCTCCTAGCTGCATATTTTCCATCACCGAAAATAGATAAGACCATTCCACCTGATCAAATGCTTTTTCAGCGTCGAGTGAGATTATTGCTAGATCTTCGTTAATAATTCTCTTGGAATATATAATATTAAATAATCTTCTTAGATTATAATATGAATACCGTTTCTGAATAAAGCCTGTTTGGTCAGGGTGTATTAATTTATTCATCACTGTACTTAATCTATGCGCTAGTATTTTAGTTAATATTTTCTGATCTGTATTTAAAAGTGCAATTGCTCTGTATGATCCCGGGTCTTCCGGATCTTTATCAGCTTTAGGAATAAGTGTTATTATAGATTCATTTAAAGTGTCTGGAAGTTTCTGTTGAGTATAGATATATTCATACAGTCTTTGTAACCGTGGGCAAAGTAAATCATAATTTTTTTTATAAAATTCGGAGCCTAAACCATCTGGTCCTACTGCTTTACCATTTTTTAAAGAACCAATAGACTCTTCAATATCCTTTATCGTAATCTCCCTTTCTAATAATTCTCTATCGTTTGAATCTAAACCTTTTAAATTACATTTTAGTAAAAAATCTGCTATTCCTTCTGGTTGTGCTACTGTTTTATTGAGTAAAGGTTATAATAGTATTGGAGAAATCTATCATTTATGTCCTTGGGCATTTTTAATAATTCTCCTGTCTCTGTTCTAATTTTGTGAATTATTTTTCCCCTTCCATTTTTTCGTAACTGACGTGCTAATAGTTTTTGTGGTTGTCTACGAATTCAAAATGTAATTGTTTGGTTTTTTGATAAAGTTTTATTACTTGTTCTGATACATTTTATTTAATTTATATTTCAATACAACAATTTTATTATGTTTAAAGTAGATGGCATTCTCGCATTTTCTATATCTAGTTGCTTGATTTCACTTTCCAATGTTTGTTGCTTAATCCTGTTCTCTTTATTATAAAATGCTTGAGCAGAAATTAATGTACCTCGAACAAACGCTTTAAACGTTTCCCACATAAGAGAAGTAGGTGTGTCAGAGTTGTCATTTACCTCAAAAAATATTTGAATCTGTTTAATAATATATTCCTGGCATGATCTTTCATTCAAAATTTGTGGGTTAAATCTCCAATATGCTTGTTTCTCAGACATTCCATTCAATTTAATCATGAATGTTACAGGTGCGTGATCTGAGATTATAATGTTATGGTATTTTAAATTATAAATAAATGGGGTAAACGTAGAGTCAACTAAAAAATAATCTATTCTTGAGTATGTTTTATGTACTGGTGAGTAAAATGAATATTCCCGTCCAGTTGGGTTTTCTATTCTCCAGACATCCTTAATATTAGAGGTATTAATAAATGAATTTAGAAATACACTTGATTGGGATTTTACTTTTTTTTTTGCCTTGATGATCTATCTAAGTATGAATCTAATGTACAATTGAAGTCTCCTCCAATTATTAATTTATATTGTGTAGATTCTGGAATTTTTATTAAATGTTTTATTAAAAAACATGGGGTTATCAAAATTAGGCCATATACATTCAGAAGAATCACTTTTTCTCCATTTAACTCTCCAACTAGTATAATATATCTACCATCAATATCCACTATTGTTGAAGAGATCGTAAAAGGTATTCCTTTACGAATTAATATTGCAACTCCTCTGGACTTGTGGAAAAGGAGGAATGATATGCTTCAGCGATCCACTTAGCTTTAAGTCTATGTTGAGATTCCTTTTTAAGGTGTGTTTCTTGAAGAAATATTACATCTGTTTTGATTGAATTTAAATGTGCCAAAACTTTACCTCTTTTAATTGGTTCATTGATTCCCTTGACATTCCAACTACAAAATGTTATTCCCTGACCCCCTCTTGTCATATTAACATCTTGCATATTATTTCTAAGGTGGTCTATAGCCGAGCAGAAAGTACAACACAGAGAACCTGACCCTACTCCCGAACCTCGAATAGATGAATTTAAAATCATATACGTCGCTCTTCCGAACACATTCTCCTTGTATTAGTCTTATTTTTCCATCAAACATTAAATTATAAAAATATTTAAAGTGAAAAAGGTGATAGAGTTGATTAGTATAGGGTGAAAGAAAAAGAACTACATCTACAATTAGTGTAGTTAGTGATAGCCACACTAACGTGGCTAGAATTCTAAAGACTTCCGTAGCCCTTGTAAGAAAAAAAAAATTCCCAGCTCCGTGCCCGAAGAAGAAAAAAGATTATTTCTAACATTCAAATAACTTCTTGGGAGTAACAAACTTATTTACATACCCATACGTACACACACACAATATACACATATATATATATATATATATATATATACCCATATGTATACATACATAAGCACGTAACCCTGCAAAACAGCAAAAATTCACAACGTTATTATTCTCTACCTATCCTATTAATTTTTTCACTAAATCTATAAATCTAATTTTAAATTGAAAAATAAAAGAGAAAAACCGTAAAACCGTAAGACTTCCGGTGGCGCTATGGAGGCTTGAGTCCAGCGCCAACTAGCTCCGTGCCGAAGAAAATTAAAAACGGGAGAAATCGGGTCTTACCTGCAGCGATCTCGATCTGAACGGCTGCCTGCGGGACGTCATCAAGCGCGCTACTTCACGGTATGTCATTACAACGTACCCCCACCCGTGTGACACAAAAAAAGCCGCTAAAGGTAGAACGCAGATGGAAGAGGAAGGCCCTACAGAGGCCTCGGCCTCAGTTACAAAGACGCCCCAGGAAACCCAGGAAGACCCTCCGAAGAAAATGACAAAACAGAAAAAGTCGGAAATGGAGGACCTTAAAGCCTTTCTCGCTGCCGAAATGAGAATCTTTGGAGAGAAATTTAAAGAGCAACTCGACTCTTTTAAGGTAGATTTTAAAGCAGAAATGCATTCTACCGTTTCAACAAATGCTGGAAATCTGGAAGAGGACGAGGGAGGAAGAGGTCAAGGATCAGATGGAAGTGCTGGAAGCCAGGCTCGATTGGCTCGATTCGGTGGAAACGAAGGTTAAAACGGAGCTGGACCCCATCCATCACGTACTTGATCAACATAGAACAGCAATAAGCGAACTTGAAAAATGTGCGGCGACAAGTGAGGAAACTGTAAGTCGACTTCTTACTGAAAATCAACGCCTTACAGATATGGTGATCAAATTAAGTGATAAATGTATCGATTTGGAGGGACGGCAAAGACGTAAACATTTAAGAATTGTAGGGGTGAAAGAAGGAAGTGAGAGGGAAATGGGCACTCGGGATTTCGTGGCAAATCTATTACAAAAAGCCTTAAAATTGGATTACAAACCCTCACTCGGTCGAGCTCATAGAGCGCAGCGACGACGTACTCAAGACGATGCCCATCCAAGACAAATTATTGTAAAGGTGCAAATGGATCAAGAATTTGACGATATAATGAAGAAAACTGTTCAAGGCGGACAACTCCATTTTGAAGGTGTGAGATTCAGTATCTACCGAGATTATCCGGCAGAAGTCTTCAAGAAAAGAGCGCTGTTCATTGAGACAAAAAGAATACTGAAGAATGTACCTGATTTGAGATACGGCTTGCTTTATCCCGCAAGACTAAGAGTCTCTTACAAGTCCAAGGAACACTTTTTTACAGACCACGAAAAAGCACTGCAATACGCCAAAGAAGTTGGTAACATGACCATAGACTGAAGGATTTACATTACTCCTTAGGAGTCAAGGACCAACAGGACTACCAGATTTAAAAGGACCTTTAAAGTTCTTTTAAGAGCTTTAAGGACATTCGGAAACCGAAATGGACGGAGGATATTGGACAAAACCGTGATCTTCGTAATTTTATTTTGTTTTTTATTATTTTATATATAAAAATTTGTTTTCTTTTTAAATTTTTTTTATTTTTTTTGTGTTTACTAATCATCATTATTATTTGTATATTCATAACTAACTATATAGGTAACAACTAATACTTATTAAAATCCATATTACCACTAAAATTATGAACATTAATATTTCTTATAAAAATTTAATACGGGATATGATTGATAACAATGATTAATAATTAATAGTCTTCGATTAAGGTAGAAATGAATTACATACTTATATTATAAAGGAAGATATGTAAGAAGTAATTTAGCCTACATCATAATTCCTGTAAATTAAAGGGCATTTAAATCATCTTGCTAGTGGGATTTTGTGGAACTCGCTGGTTTGGAACGTTGCGGTTGCAGTGAATTAAACTCCAATATTGGCAGGAAAAATACTGCCGGTTGGTATATTTAAATAATCACATTTTCGCAACTTGAAATTTTTATTAAAGGCATTCTAAGAAGCATGTTTATATGAAAAAATAAACGTCATACCTTGCCTTGTCCCGTGCGTGAAATCCGTCCCGTTGTCGGCGTTGACGGCATTTGAAGATGATTTTAATTTTACTCCAACAATTTAATTATCCAGCGCTAATTTTAATAAATTTAATAAAACAGCAGTCGAAGCGATTTTTCTTTAGCAGCTAATTTACCTGACAGACATCGATTTGAATAGGCTGCCGAAACATCGCATTTTAATCCCGCCCCCCTCTCAAAGGCGCCAAAGTCGCGCACACGGGCAGTGACAGAACTGCAGCGCCGCTGAAGGTAAGTTTTGTAACATACCTACTTAAATCAGTCTTAAATGACCTCCCCTTTATTCTAAGACTGTGGCCCCTGGTTCTGGACTCGCCCAACATTGGGAACATTTTTCCTGCATCTAGCTTGTCCAGTCCTTTTATAATTTTATATGTTTCTATAAGATCCCCCCTCATCCTTCTAAACTCTAGTGAAAACAACCCTAGTCTTTTCAATCGTTCCTCATATGACAGTCCCGCCATCCCAGGGATCAATCTCGTGAACCTACACTGCACTGCCTCAATCACAAGGATGTCCTTCCTCAAATTAGGAGACCAAAACTGTACACAATACTCCAGATGTGGTCTCACCAGAGCCCTATGCAACTGCAGAAGAACCTCTTTACTCCTATACTGAAATCCTCTTGTTATGAAGGCCAACATTCCATTAGCTTTGTTCACTGCCTGCTGTACCTGCACGCCAACTTTCAGTGACCGGTGTACAAGGACACCCAGGTCTCACTGTACCTCCCCCTTACCTAACCTAACCCCATGTTACTGTTTGATAAACATGGGATGGCAGAGTAACAGGCGTTGTATTTAAATGTATCACGTGTTACAAAGAGTCAGAAAGGTCAGGGGTCACAAGTTGCCGGGATGTGAAGGTCATAAGTAATCGGAACAGACTTAGGCCATTCGGCCCATCAATTCTACTCCACCATTCAATCATGGCTGATCTATCTCATCCTCCTAACCCCATTCTCTGGCCTTCTCCCCATTACCTCTGACACCTGTGCTAATCAAGAATCTATCTATCTCTGCCTTAAAAATATCCACTGACTTGGCCTCCACAGCCTTCTGTGGCAAAGAATTCCACAGATTCACCAGCCTCTGACTTAAGAAATTCCTCCTCATCTCCTTCCTAAAAGAACCTCTTTTAATTCTGAGGCTACGACCTCTGGTCCCAGACTCTCCCACGAGTAGAAACATCCTCTCATCAAAGCCTTTCACTGAGATCCCCCCTCATTCTTCTAAACTCCAGTGAGAATAGGCCCAGTGTCATCAACCGCTCATCATAGGTTAACCCACTCATTCCTGGGATCATTCTTGTAAACCTCCTTTGAAACCTCTCTGGAGCCAGCACATCCTTCCTCAGATATGGTGCCCAAAATTGCTCACAATATTCCAAATGCAGCCTTACCAGTGCCTTATAGAGTCTCAGCATTACATCCCTGTTTTGGGTATACAAGCTCTCTTGAAATAAATGTTAGCATTGAGTTTGTTTTCTTTACTAACTGAACAGGTACATTGGATCCGTCTTCACTAAGGAAGACACAAAAAATCTCCCTGATGTACCAGTGGCCAGAGGATCTGGGGTGACGGAGGAACTGAAAGAAATTCACATTCGGCAGGAAATGGTGTTGGGTAGACTGATGGGACTGAAGGCTGATAAATCCCCAGGGTCTGATGGTCTGCATCCCAGGGTACTTAAGGAAGTGGCTCTAGAAATCGTGGACGCATTGGTGATCATTTTCCAATGTTCCATAGATTCAAGATCAGTTCCTGTGGATTGGAGGGTAGCTAATGTTATCCCACTTTTTAAGAAAGACAGGAGAGAGAAAACGGGGAATTATAGACCAGTTAGCCTGACATCGGTGGTGGGGAAGATGCTGGAGTCAATTATAAAAGATGAGATAGCCGCATATTTGGATAGCAGTAACAGGGTCGGTCCGAGACAGCATGGATTTACGAAGGGGAAATCATGCTTGACTAATCTTCTGGAATTTTTCGAAGATGTAACTAAGAAAATGGACAAGGGAGAGCCAGTGGATGTAGTGTACCTGGACTTTCAGAAAGCATTTGTTAAGGTCCCACATACGAGATTAGTGGGCAAAATTAGGGCACATGGTAGTGGGGGTAGCGCTGACATGGATAGAGAAGTGGTTGGCAGACAGGAAACAAAGAGTAGGGATTAACGGGTCCCTTTCAGAATGGCAGGCAGTGACTAGTGGGGGTACCGCAAGGCTCAGTGCTGGGACCGCAGCTATTTACAATATACATCAATGATTTGGATGAAGGGATTCAAAGTAACATTAGCAAATTTGCAGATGTCACAAAGCTGGGTGGCAGTGTGAACTGTGAGGAGGATGCTATGAGAATGCAGGGTGACTTGGACAGGTTGGGTGAATGGGCAGATGCATGGCAGATGCAGTTTAATGTGGATAAATGTGAGGTTATCCACTTTGGTAGCAAAAACAGGAAGGCAGATTACTATCTAAATGGCGTCAAGTTGGGAATAGGGGAAGTACAACGGGATCTGAGGGTCCTTGTACATCAGTCTATGAAAGTAAGCATGCATGTCTGGCAGGCAGTGAAGAAAGCGAATGGCATGTTGGCCGTTATAACAAGAGGAATCGAATATAGGAGCAAAGACGTCCTTCTGCAGTTGTACAGAGCCCTAGTGAGACCACACCTGGAGTATTGTGTGCAGTTTTGGTCCCCTAATTTGAGGAAGGACATTCTTGCTATTGAGGGAGTGCAGTTTGTAGGTTTACAAGGATAATTCCCGGGATGGCGGGACTGTCATATGCTGAGAGAATGGAGCGGCTGGGCTTGTATACTCTGGAGTTTGGAAGTATGAGATGGGATCTTATTGAAACATATACGATTTTTAAGGGTTTGGGCACGCTAGAGGCAGGAAACATGTTCCCGATGTTGGGGGATTCCAGAACCAGGGGCCACAGTTTAAGAATAAGGGGTAAGCCATTTAGAACGGAGAAGAGGAAACACTTTTTCTCACAGAGAGTTGTGAGTCTGTGGAATTCTCTGCCACAGAGGACGGTGGAGGCCGGTTCTCTTGATACTTTGAAGAGAGAGAGCTAGATAGGGCTCTTAAAGATAGCGGAGTCAGGAGATATGGGGAGAAGGCAGGAACGGGGTACTGATTGGGGATGATCAGCCATGATCGCATTGAATGGCGGTGCTGGCTAGAAGGGGCATGGCTGTCTATTGTCTATTAACATAGGTTTAATAATAATAATAATATAATAAACTTTATTTCCGACTCAAGGTCCAGACAAGGGACAACATTACATAAAAATGCATTGCATATTAAAAAAACATCATAAAGTACATATTTAAGGTGAGGTTTAAGGTGAGGGTGGAAAGATTTAATAGTAACCTGAGGGGTAATTTCGTTCACACAATGAGTGGTGGGTGTATGGAATGAGCTGCTGGAGGAGGTAGTTGAGGCGGGTACTATCGCAACGTTTTAGAAGCATTTAGACAGGTACTTGGATCGGTCAGGTTAGAGGGATATGGGCCAAACGCTGGTAGTGCAGGTCACATCAGACTGCAATGCCTCCACCGTATGTGCCTCGACCACCACTCCATCCAGCAGCGCGTTCCAGGCACCCACCCACCACCCTGTGTAATAAAACATGCCCCGCACATCTTGAAAGATCCCCCTACTGTGTTAAAATCTATGTCGTCCCGTCATTGACTTTTCCACGCTGGGTAAATAGCGCTGAATCATTCCAAGCCGAGAGCAGCCCGGCGGGGGGCAGCCGAGAGAGAACGAAGGGGACCCGGCGCGGGGGCGCCTGCTGCCTGGTGCGGCGGGGCCTGGTTCGCCGCTGCGGGGAAATATAGACTGTTCCATGAACTTCTCGCAACCTAGTCGGCGCCAGAATCGTGGCCACTCTCTCTGTACCGCCCAGGTGAGGTCTGTATTTTACCGGATTGCATGATGCAAAAACAAAGCATTTCACCGTGTCTAGGTACATGTGACAATAGAGTGTAATTGAATCATTGAGTTGAATTCAAGTTTGGCCATGAGACTATTAAATAGAATGATAGTGTGTAGAAAGGAACTGCAGATGCTGGTTTAAATCGAAGACAGACTCAAAATGCTGGACCCGCTGAGTTAATCCAGCACGTTGTGCCTTTTTGTTGTGAAGCAGCATCTGCAGTTCCATGTTTCTGTATCTTCACACTGAACACTTGTAGCCGAATTACATTCATTCCCCGAGACGGCAGCGCGCGCAGCGTCAGCAGTTCAGCGAATGGGAATGCGTTTTGAACGAGGAAGTGGATGGTTAAAATGGCTTCGAAAGACCAGGTCGAGAGTTTAACGGAGGAGGTAGTTTGTCCCATCTGCCTGGATTTCTTCACCGATCCGGTGTCACTGGAGTGTGGGCACAACTTCTGCCGCTCCTGCATCACACAGAGTTGGGACAAGGAGGGGAGAAACTCCTGCCCGGAATGTAGAGAGGAGTTTACAGACCGCACCCTCAGGGTGAATCGGGCCTTGGCGAGACTGTCTGAGAAATTTCGAACACTGAGCCTGAATCGGACAGAGAAGGAAAGTAAACTTCACTGCGAGGAACATCAGGAAGAACTGAAGCTGTTTTGTGAAACTGACAAGAAGCTGATCTGCCTGGTTTGTGCAGCTGGGCGGGATCACAGAGATCACCGCTTCATGCCGGTTAAAGAAGCTGTTGAAACCTACAAGGTAAAAGCAAACCGATTTTGATCGCATCATTGTTTAATTCCATCTTTATAATCTAACACTTTTATTCTCTGATTTTCAATCCCAATCACAGGATCAGGTGAAATCTTCCATCCAGTCTCTCACAAAAAAGAAATCTGGGATCCAGCGAATGGAGCAGCAACAGAAACAGAAGATTTCTGGAGTTCTGGTGAGGCTTTCTAGTTTTGATTTCCTGATCTTGTGTAGATTTGATCCCTGTGATGCGTGTAATAATAGGGCAGCGCAGTGACACAAGTAGTGCCGCTGTCTCCTAGTTCTGGTGAGCGGGTTCGATCCTGACCTCGGGTGCTGCCCGTGTGGTTCACGCCTTCTCCCCGTGACCGCGTCGGATTCCTTCCACGTCCCCAATACACTCTGGATCATGGTCAATCGGTGACTGTAAATTATCCCTGGGAAAGTGGGTGGTGGACGGATAAATGGGAATTAATGGACACGTGAAAAGGAATAGGCAGCAGGGAATTGTATTGGGGTAGAGGATTGATGGGTTCTAAGATTACCATCACGATATTTCAAACGACAATAGACATTAGTTGCGCGAGTAGGCCATTCGGCCCTTTGAGCCAGCACCGCCATTCAATGTGATCATGGCTGATCACCTCCAATCAGTACCCCGTTCCTGCCTTCTCCTCATATCCCCTGACTCCGCTATTTTAAGAGCCCTACCTAGCTCTCTTGAAAGCATCCAGAGAACCGGCCTCCACCGCCCTCTAAGTCAGAAAATTTGACAGACTCACCACTCACCACTCTCACCCTAGTCTCTGTTTTAATGGGCTTACTCCTTATTCTTAAACTGTGGCCCCTGGTTTTGGAAGTTTCAGAAGCATTTAGATAAAGAATTGAATTGCCAAAGCAAATAAAAAATGCACAGGACAAATGTCACGGTCAAAGTCGTGATGAAACAAAATCAGTGACATTATATATTGATCCTCACCTTTCATTTCACAGGAAGAGTCACACAACCTTCAGTCCAAGATCACATCCCAGTTTGCTGAACAGCACCAGATTCTCATTGAGAAAGAGCAGCGCGCACTGACAGATATCCGAGAGGAAGAGAAGAAGATTCTAAATACAATGGAGAAAAATCTTGGAGAGATTCAAGAGAATTTAAAATCTATTCAGGAGGAACTTTTAAAGTTGCAACAACAGGTGGATCAAAAAGACAGTGTGGTGTTTCTGAAGGTGAGGGGTTACACTGCAGTTTGGTGAAGTGAAAGTGCAGTCACAAAATGGTGGGTGACATTTCAGAAATAAATGCTGCATTTATCAGCAATTCAGAACTGGGTAAATCTGTTCCAGCTGTTGTTGTTCACAAACTAATTGGCCTCCCGTATAATCTATGGGATCTCAAGACTGCTTGGCCGGAATGTTGAGAGGTGTTTGTATTCAGTAGCGTTTAGAACAATGATGGGTGATCCTATATCTGATCCCAAGGACCACGAATGGACAGAGGACAGTGAATATCTGGGAGTCTCCAACCAAGAGACTCTGAGAGGTTTAACATGTTAGACCTATTTAAACCAGAGGAAGATACATTTTAGAAAATTTGGGGATTGTAATCAAAGGGAATGGGTCAAAGAGGAGGAGTCAGTCCTGGGCTACATCAGCCATGGCCACATTGTGGGGATTAACATAGTAATCTAGAACGTGGCGCACACATCAGATTGATCATCTATATCCGGTTCCCATCACCAGTGGGTGGTCACCTTGAGGGAATTTGCTCTGTTTTGTCCACCTTGTTTCACCATAGAATGACATCACATTCTACATCATAGACAGGCCATTCGGCCCATCCTATCAGGTCAAGTTTTCTGCTCCACTCATCATCCCTCCCATCTACTCTCCACACCCGGTAACAATACCCCGAATTCCAGGAGCACTAATGTGTTTATCCCGCTTGTCCTTAAATTTATCTCAGCTGTTGGCTTCAGTCCCTTGTATGCAAGTGAGGATATAGAAACATAGAAAATAGGTGCAGTAGGAGGACATTCGGTCCTTCGAGCCAGCACCTCCATTCATTGTCATCATGGCTGATTGTCCACAATCAATAACATGTGCCTGCCTTCTCCCCATATCCCTTGACTCCACTAGCCCCTAGAGCTCTATCTAACTCTTTCTTAAATCCATCAGTGACTTGGCCTCCACTGTCCTCTGTGGCAGGGAATTCCACAAATTCACAACTCTCTGGGTGAAAGTTTTTTCTCACCTTAGTCTTAAATGGCTTCCCCTTTATTCTAAGACTGTGGCCCTTGGTTCTGAACTCGCCCAACATTGGGAACATTTTTCCTACATCTAGCTTGTCCAGTCCTTTTATAATTTTATATGTTTCTATACGATCCCTCCTCATATTTCTAAACTACAGTGAATACAAGCCTAGTCTTTTCAATCTTTCCTCATATGACAGCCCCACCATCCCAGGGATCAATCTCGTGAACCTACGCTGCACTGCCTCAATCACAAGGATGTCGTTCCTCAAATTAGGAGACCAAAACTGAACACAATACTCCAGTTGTGGCCTCATGGTCCATGTATTCATGACTGCGTTCCTTTCAGTATTTACTGAAGACCACGTTACATTTCAGCTTTATTTATTGGTCTCCCTTTCGATTTGAGATATTATTTCATCCCCACCCATTTAAATCCACCGATAATATTAAATTCTGTCTCATCATTCCTGACATGTTCTCCAGATGAAATCCCACGACCTGCCCAATCTTTTCATTACGTTCCATCCTCTCAGTTAAGGCGTCATTCTCATGAACATTCCTTGTGCTTTCCCCCATCGTTCTACATCTCTGCGGCAATATCCGCTTTCTGTCTGCATGACAGTGGCGATAAGAGTTGGGAAATGGGAATTATCAGAGGGTTACAGAAATTTGGTGAAATTCCCGCTGTCGGGATGAGGATGGTCCATCTCAATCAATTGAGATTTGTGTTTTATTTCTTTCAGGAGGAAGCTGGGCGCAAGCGAAGGTAGGACATTGTCTTGATGGAAATATTGTACGTTTTTGTGGAACAAACCAAAACATTTCAAGATGGCGGACTGCAGGAGTGGGGCACCATTGTGTATAGCTGGTCTCCCTGCAGTCCGTCCTTTCACCCTTTTTTAGTTTTATTTTTAGTCTTGTCAAAAAACAAATGTTAGTCGGAGGTCTTCTGTTATGTGGTGGGTGGGGAGGGGGAGGGGAAGGGGGAAACTTTATTTCTTAGTCCCCTACCTGGTCGAAGAGGCTGCTTCCCTCCGAGCTGCTTCTTTGCCCCTTCCTCGCGGCCTACCATCAGACTGGAGCGGCGTTTCCTGTCGGGACCGGCCGGAACCCCAGCTTCGGCGGTGGCACAGCGCTGGGACACCATCACGGAGCGGGCGATGCCTTGCCGGGTCACCGTGCGGTGGGCACCGGAGTGCGGTGACCGCCGACTCCACATCCGAGGAGCTGTGGCTGCGGGCGTACTGCCGCGGGCGGGCGGCGCTGGATTTAAAACACTGCGGAGCCTGGGATCAGAGATCGCCAGAGTCGGAGCTCCAACCAGCGCGGCCTGAGGACTTCGGGAGCCGCGGTCTCTGGGGAGGAACGGCAGCTCCAAACATTTTCCAAGCCACTGAGGAGTGTTTTACCCGACGCCGGAGTTCCATCTTCCTGGCAAAGAGGGCCTGAAAACATCGGACTGGCTGCGGAGGCCACAAATAGGCCCCGACCTCGGGTGTTTCACAGAGGAAGAGGACTTAACTTTTTATTGCCTTTCCCTACAGTGGAAAATTTTGTTTCTGTTGTGGGGGGACGTTCATGATGAATTCTATAATGTGTTATGTCATTTTTCTGATTTTTAATTTTTCTATGGATGTACAGAAACTTTATTGTTTGTTTTATTATTTATTTTATGTAAAGCACTTTGGTTTCAACGTGTGTTGATTTAAACGTGCTATATAAATACAATTTATTTACTTACTAATGCTTAATTTATAACCAGCTATTAAATATTTCCAGGGTTTGTGATGAAGCCAAACCACTATCGGTGGTCGATGAAGCCTTGACGATTGAAAAGTTCCATTGCTCTGTTTCGTTCAAAACCATATTCAAAGAAACATCTGATGACTTCAAGCGAGGTAAAGCTTATACCTTTTCCATTATTCTTGTTTCTGACATCTTTATGCCGTACACCTGACACGTAACACCTTATAATTTCCAAGCGTCGCACAGCCCGGTTTGAACTACCCCACAAAATCCATAAGCACAACTGCCCTGGCAGACCCATTGTTTCTGCCTGCTCCTGTCCTACTGAAATGATTCCCACGTACCTCGACTCCATCCTATTCCACCTGGTCCAATCCCTACCGACCTATGTCCAAGATACCTCACATGCCCTTCATCCCTTTAATGACTTCTGCTTTCAGAGCCCCCACCCCCTCATCTTTACCATGGACGTTCAGTCACTCTACACCTCCATCTCCCACCAGGAAGGACTTAAAGCCCTCTGTTTCATCCTCGACCGCAGAACCATCCAATTTCCCTCTACAACAACTACTCTGCCAAGCGGAGCTGGTTCTCACTCTTAATAACATCTCCTTCGAATCCTCAAGTCCAAGGCCCTATCCCCGAACTCTATCTCCGTTACATTAATGACTGCATCGGTGCTCCACCTGCACCCATGCAGAACTCATGGACTTCATCAACTTCACCACCAATTTCCATCCTGCAATCAAATTTACTTGGATCATCACCAACACCTCCCTCCCCTTTCTTGATCTCACAGTCTCCATCACAGGAAATAGACTATCGATAGACGTCTTTACAAACCTACTGACTCCCACAACTATCATGACTACACTTCTCCCTACCCTGCTTCCTGCAAAGACTCTATCCCCTACTCCCAATTCCTCCATCTACATGGCATCTGCGCTAAAGATGAGTTGTTCCATACCAGGACATCCGAGATGTCCTCATTCTTCAGGGAACGGGGGTTCCCCTCTCCCATTATAGATGAGGCCCACAATCGTGTCTCCTCGGTACCCCGCAGTTCTGCCCTTGCTCCCCCTCCACCTAGTCGCAACATAGACAGTCCCCCTTTCACCTGATCAGCCACCGCATACAACACCTAATCCTCCAAAATTCCAACGGGATCCCACCACTAGCCACATTTTCCCATCTCCATCCCTTTCCATCTTCCGCAGAGTCCATTCTCTCCTGCAACCCTTGGTTAACTCATCCCTTCCCACCCAAACCACGCCCTCCCCAGCTATGTTCCCCTGCAACCGCAGAATATGCAACATCAGTCCTTATACCTCCTCCCTCAACTCTGTCCAGGAACCCCAACAGTCCTTTCAGGTTGGGCAGAGGTTCACTTGCACCTCCTCCAACCTCATCTACTCTATCCATTGTTCAAGATGTGGACTCTTATACATCGATGAGACCAAACGCTGACTGGGCGATCGTTTGCTGAACTGCCTGAACCTACCTGATCTCCCAGTGGCTAAAACTTTAATTCTCCTTCCCATTCCCACACAGACCTTTCTGTCCTAGGTCTCCTCCATTGTCAGAGTGAGGATGAATGCAAATTGGAGGATCAGCATCTCATATTTTGCTTGGGCAGTTTAAGCCCAGTGGTATGAAATGTTGATTTCTCTAACTTCAGGTAGCCCCGGCATTCCCTCTCTCTCTTTCCCTCCCCACCCAAGTCACACTAGTTTCTCATTTTCACCTAACAAATAGCTAACAATGGCCTGTTTCATCTCATCGTTATTTTTATTGCATATCTTCCATTCATTGTTCTTTATCTCTTTACATCATCGCCTATATCTCTTGTTTCCCTTATCCATAACCAGTCTGAAGAAGGGTCTTGAACCGAAATGTCACCCATTCCTTCTCTCCAGAGATGCTGCCTGTCCCGCTGAGTCGCACCAGCTTTTTGAGTCTACCTTTGGTTGAAACCAGCATCTGCAGTTCATTCCTATATAAATAAAATCTATTATTATTATTATTATTATTATTATTATTATTCCTATACATCTTTAAGCAATGCCTAGATGCAAAGATTAATTCGATTGTGGACAGAAGGGAAATTGGAGATTTGATTTACCACTAAACTCATCAGCTGGGAAGCATCATAGTCAGAGAATTAGACTCTCCTGCCTTGGGTAAAATAATGTTGCTATTCACCTTATCTGTGCACCTTACATAGATATTATACACATCTATAAAAGTATATTGATGGGCTCCAAAGAAAAATATTCTTGCCTGTCCAACGTCTTATAACCCAGTCCTTTAGACAATGAAATTATCATAAATCCTTTTGCAACCTCTCTGATTTGCTAACAACCTTATTGTGCCAAACGCTGTATTTAATATCCTGACCTATAAGCATGAGTGGCAAACACATTCTTCACCACCCTGCCTGTCACTGTTGCATCTTCCCATGGCACTGTGTACCTGCAGCCCGAGATCTCTCAGTTCTATAAAGTTCCCCGTTTACTGTGTATGTCCTGCCCTGGTTTGTCTCAGCAAAGTGCATCACCTCACCTTCACATGAATAAATCCCACCTGCCGTTCCTGAGCCCATTGGCCCAGTTCACAGGGATCCCATTTACTCTCAGATAACTTTCTTCACTCTCCACAATGTCACCAATTTTAGTTCCATCTGCAAACTGACTAACCGTGCAACCTACATACACACCCAATATAAATAAGGAACAACAGTGGACTCGGTCTCCAGTCTGAAAATGACCCTCTACCAACATCTGCCTGCGACCTTCAGGTAAATGTTGTATTCCATCGGCTAGTTCACCCCGGATTCCATGAGATCTAACCTTTCAGAGCGGCCTCTCATGTCTAGAAATTACATCTCTCAGAGGGCAGTGAATATCTGGAATGTGGTGCCCAAGATGGTGGTGAAAAGCTGAGTTATTGGATTTCTGCAACTTGGCTAAAAATAAATATTTGATAGATGGAAAAATTAAGATTATGGGGAACTCACACAGAAGAGGAATTAGTGCCAGCTTAGATCAGCCATAATCACATTGAAAGGAGATCAAGCCTGAGGAGCGGATCCTAATCCTGCTCCTGTTTTCTTGTGTTCCTATGCTACTGTGTACCGATAAATTGACAGACTTGACACGGAGGAAATTCAGCAAAGATGAACAATACGTGTTCCTGGGACAATGAGTTTGCTGTGCGGGGTGAGATTGAGTAGACTAGGCCTGTGTACTCAAGAGTTCGGGTGTATAGGAGGAGATCTCAGTGAAACACAAAGTTCTTACAGGGCTCAGTGGACTGGGTTGCAGGGGGATGTTTTCCCCTGTCTGAGGGGTCTGGAGAACGGGCACCCTCTCAGAATGTGGGCTGCACCATTGTAGGTCAGACATAAGGAGACATTACTGCACGCAGAGACTGGAGAACCTTTGGAATTCCCTGCCCCTGTGGCTGTGGTGACTCAGTCATTCAGTGCTCTTGGAGCCGAGAGCCATGGTGGTACATTACAGAATCAGGCCCTTCAGCCCATCATGTCCATGTCCACCTTTTCCCCAGCTATACTAATCGATTTGCCCACATTACATCGCTATTCTTCTACCTCATGTATTTAAGTGCCTCAAATATAGTGATTACATCTCACTCCACCACCTCCTCTGTAGCATGTTGCAGATATCACCCACTCTCAGTGTAAAGAAAACTTCCAACTCAGATCCACTTTAAAAGTCCTTGCTCTCATGATAAACATGCACTCTCTTGATCTGATATCCCTGCATGCGAATACGATTTTGATAATCTACCTGATATCCTGCTGCAGACTTTGATAACCTTCCCCGCTATCCACAATTTCTGCAACCCCACAGACTTACTAATCACACCACCTACATTCACATCCAAGCCATGAAATATAACATAAACAGCAAAGGTTGCAGCACCGATCTTTGCTGCACTCTACCAGTCACAGACCTCCAAGCAGAAAAATCATCCTTCTACCGCTACCTTCTACCTCCAATCACCAAGCTAATTTTGGATCCATTTCACCAGCTCGCCTTGGATCCCACCTGCCTTCACTTCCTGGACCAGCCTTCGTGCGGAACATTATCAAGTCCCTCAGTGAATTGCATTTATTGGTTCACAATGAGATCAGTGTTCTTAGTTGTACAACCCATCAAATCCACCTGTGAATCCCCTCTTCTTCAGCGACCCTACAACCACAAGTCCCCACACATTCTGCCTAACAGCCAATCATACAACCTCTGCTTCCTTCCATGGTCCAAGCCACCCCTCCCTCTCTCTCTCACCCTCCATTCAAAGAACAGGGCAGGTCCTCTGGCCCCTCATGTCTCCCCCCATTCACAATGATCATGGCGACTCCACCCCACACCTCTACCTCCCCTTTAACAACCTCAAATTACCAAACTACCATTTGGGGTTCCTTGTTCCTCAGTCAATGAAAGTAAGCATGCAGGCAGCAGGCAGTGAAGAAAGTGAATGGCATGTTGGCCTTTATTACAAGAAGAGTTGAGTATATAGCAGTTGTATAGGGCCCTAGTGAGACTGCACCTGGAGCATTGTGTGCAGTTTTGGTCCCTTAATTTGAGGAAGGACATTCTTGTAATTGAGTGAGTGCAACGTGGTTTCAAAGGTTAATTCCCGGGATGGCGGGACTGTCATATGCTGAGAGAATGGAGCGGCTGGGCTTGTATACTCTGGAGTTTAGAAGGATGAGGGTGATCTTATTGAAACATATAAGATTATTAAGGGTTTGCATACGCTAGAGGCAGGAAACATGTTCCGGATGTTGGATGAGTCCAGAACCAGGGGCCACAGTTTCAGAATAAGGGGTAAGCCATTTAGAACGGAGACGAGGAAATACTCTTTCTCACAGAGAGTTGTGAGTCTGTGGCATTCTCTGCCTCAGAGAGCGGTGGAGGCCGGTTCTCTGGATACTTTCAAGAGAGAGCTAGATCGGGCTCTTTAAGGTAGAGGAGTCAGGGGATATGGGGAGAAGACAGGAATGGGGTACTGATTGGGGATGATCAGCCATGATCACAGTGAATGGTGGTGCTGGCTCGAAGGCCGAATGGCCTACTCCTGCTACTATTGTCTATTGTCACTCACCTCAATATACTCTTGCTCCGATTTGCCTCTATCTGTGAGTAGCCCGCTTCATTTCTCGATTCCCACCACAATCTCACAATCCTACCCAATCTCCGCACTCGTCCTCCCCGTCCACCCTCCCCCATCTCACGAAATTCCCCCTCTCCACCCCTGGATTAAAACCCTCCGGGAAAGATGTCCGTTGTCCACCGGATGTGGTTGTGGTGAAAACCCCGGGCAAGGTTTCAGTTGTCCGCCCGCTGCTGCCCGAGTCTCCCCCACACCGACCCCCGGGGACTGACTCTCTGATTCTCTGCTTCTCCCCCAGTCTACGTCACCCTGGATGTGGAAACAGCGCATGCGCAGCTCGAGGTGTCTGAGGACCGGAAGAGGGTGAGAATGACCGGGACCCGGAGGATTCTCCCTGACACCGGGAAGAGGTTTACAAGACAGTCGGTGTGTGTTGGGATCGGAGGGATTCACATCGGGGAGACATTACTGGGAGGTGGAGGTGGCGGGGAGTCGGGCCTGGAGTCTGGGAGTCGCCGCAGAGTCAGAGTCTGTGGAGAGGAAGGGACGGGTCGCACTGACCCCGGAGACTGGAGTCTGGATCATCGGGCGGGGGTGTGACAGGTTTGATGCATTCACCTCCCCTCCATCCCCTCTCCCCGCCCGTCCCATCCCCGGGAGGCTGGGAGTTTATCTCAGTTACGAGTCCGGGACAGTTTCATTTTACGACGCGGACACCAAGTCCCATCTCCACACCTTCACTGGGAATAAATTCACGGAGAAACTTTATCCTTTCTTCTGGACTTGGGATGTAAACCAGTGGCTGAGAATCTGCTCCGGTTCCGCTCCGGGTGTGTAAAAGGGTCGGGTCCCGGGACCGGCGTCAGGAGCGGGGCTCAGGGGCTGTGGGGCAGAAACCCGGTGGACAACAGGTCGGCGCTGAACGAACGGATCACATTTAATCCACAAATTCCGCGTCGTGAAAACCCCAGTGAGCGCGGAAATAAAACCAGGGGGAATGTAAATGTGGGAAGAGTGAAATAAACAGCAACTGGAATCAGAGCTGTCTGTCGATCCGTTCATTTCAACGCGTTAACTGCGTCACTTCTTGGTTCCGCCACTAGATGGCAGCAAAGCCACGTGGTGCGACCACAGACCAGCTGTAACTTTGAGAATTAACTTTGACAATTGCAGAAATAGAATAGAATAGAATACGTTTATTGTCATTGCACAATACTGTGCAACCAAATTCCATTGCATCTCCTCCGGTTAAAAAATACAAACACGACAACCATTGACACATATCTACACTTATTAGTAAAATAATAAATAAGTATTTAAAAATAATTTTTAAAGAATGTGGCATTTCTTGGAATTACATTTTGCTTCCCCAGTGTTCTCTGTTGGAATTAAGTTCTTTTATCGCACATGGGTAGAAACTATTTTTTAGTCTACCAGCCTTCAGAGACCTGAATCGCCTCCCAGAGGGTAGCAGAGTGAAAAGGTGGTTGGCAGGGTGGGATGTGTCCTGCTTGATGTTTGTGGCCCGGCGCAAGGAGGGCAGTTGAGCGTTTGTGATGCTCTGTGCAGTTTTTATAACTCTCTGCAGCGCCCTCCTCTCAGCCACAGTGCAGCTGACCATAAACTGCCAACAAGATACAGAAAACGTTGTGGGCATTCAGCAGGTTGGGCAGTATACAGTGTCTGGAAAGGGTTCATATTTCTGAGGTATTGTGGAGCTGCGGGTAGAGCCGCTGTCTCACAGGGCCAGAGACCAGGATTCTATCCTGACCTTGGGTGCTGTCTGTTCAGAGTTTGCACGTTCTCCCTGTGACCACGTGGGTTTCCTCCAGGTGCTCCGGGTTTCTCCCACATCCAAAAGACATGCGGGTTTGTTGGTTAATTGGCCTCTGTAAATTGCCCTTTGTGTGTAGGGAGAGTTGCGACATTTAGCACAGTGCCATCTGCTTATAATGTGCATTGGAACAGTGGGCTGTGGCTCAGACTGAACCACGCCAAGACTATTGCAATGTTCTTTATGTATTCTGTGTTAAATCATGCCATGGGACTTGTGGAGGTGTTTCTAGAAAATATAATCACATACAAAATGCTAAAGCTACGGAACAGTTATGAGACACAAGTATTTACAGATGCTTTCAATCCAAGAGTCAAGAGTGTTTTATTCCCACGTGTCCCAGACACAACAATGAAATTATTACTTGCAGCAGCACAACAGAATATGTCAACATATTCACCAATATTATATAAAGAAGGAATTGCAGACTGATGAAGGGTCTCAACCCAAAACATCACCTATCTCTTCTATCCAGAGATGCTGCCTGACCCGCTGAGTTACTCCAGCACTTTGTGTCTATCCCTCAAAACCTTTCCTGTCTGTGTATCTGGCCGAATATC
>JAXLNO010003605.1:0-54574 GCA_038087875.1 Malacoraja senta
CTCCAGTTTTATGTGTCTATCTTAGGTTTAAACCAGCATCTGCAGTTCCTCCCCACACAGTCACTCTCGCTCGGTTGGTCAGTGGTGTTTGGTCTGAGGCGGGGAACTGTCACACGCTCGCGGTTTCCAGTATTTTTCTGCGGAGGAAAATTCCCGGCCAGATGGGTTTTATTCCTCTCGTGGTGAAACAAATCACTTCTCATTCTGGGATAGGGTGGGGGGGGGGGTGGGGGATAGGGTGGGGGAGGTGCAGGGTTTAGGGGGGGGTGCAGGGTTTAGGGTGGGGGAGGTGCAGGGGATAGGGTGGGGGGGATGCAGGGTATATGGTGGGGGGTGCAGGGGATAGGGTGGGGGGGGATGCAGGGTATATGGTGGGGGGTGCAGGGGATAGGGTGGGGGGTGCAGGGGATAGGGTGGAGGGGGTGCAGGGTATAGGGTGGGGGGGGTGCAGGGGATAGGGTGGGTGGTGCAGGGGATAGGGTGGGGGGTGCAGGGGATAGGGTGGGGGTGTGCAGGGTATAGGGTGGGGGGTTGCAGGGGATAGGGTGGGGGGGTGCAGGGTATAGGGTGGGGGGTTACAGGGGATAGGGTGGGGGGCAGGGGATTGTGAAGGAGGGGGGTTCACGTTGCAGCTGTACATTTGGAGAATTTGTGGGTGCCTGGACGAAGAAATGTGATCAGAAGCAACTGGCAGGTGCGGAGCTCAGACGGAGAGAGGGAGAGAGAGAGAGAGATTTTTGGCAGAACACAACATTTGATTGTCAAGTCCCAGTGTGTCTTGGACTCCCTCACCCCCCCCCCCCCACCCCGCACAACCCCCAACCTGCTGTTTAAGTGTAAAAGAAGTCTTGTCAAGTTCCAGGCAATTCCCATCCCCACTGGAACTTTACACAGTTGTGTAACGGGCCAGAGAGGGTGGGGAATAATCCCACTCTGTGCGTTTGAAACCTAGTACAAACACCAGCATTATTCCGCCACCCTGCTACTTGTCAGGCAGATGGAGACAATGGGACCTTTCAGACGGGGCAAGAGAAAGGGTTGGCAAAGCAGCACGGGATGAAAGAGCCTCAGAAAGCCCCAGTTATCAAACGCGTCTGTAAAAAAAAATAAAAAAATCCAGAATCTTGCGCTTTTTCACTCTTTTTCCCTCCCCCTTAAATAAAAATAATGAGCCTCCTTCGACCGACCGAGGGCTTTGTTTGACCTGCTGGCTCAGTAAAACCTGAACTCTCTACCACACGATCCCTGCAGCCTTTGCCATGACTGCAGCTCTTAGCACAGGGGCCTTGTTACAAAACAAAACACTAAAAGCCTTTCATAGCAAGGCACAAGAGCCTCTGGAGAGCCTTGTGAGATTGCCAGTCCGTGCCAAATAAAACACACACATGTATACACAGTATATATAGATATTTTTTTACAAAAAGCAGGTTTCATGGAATAAGACCGCATGGTGTATCCACAACTCAGCATCTCTCAGGAGATGAAACTCGGAGTTGTGTCTCCTCTCACGACTCTATTGTTTACTCTGATGGGTTCCAGATGTGAACACATCAGGCTGCCAAACACAGGAACTCATTTGATTTGCCGGAATCTTTTGGGAGCAAAATATGTGTGTGTGTGTGTGTGTGTGTGTGCGCGCACTCTGCAAAATGATGGCAGGTCAGGGTATCGAATAAAGTTACTTGGTTGGCCTCTATCCTTTCGGGGAATAAGGGAGCCAGATTTCAACAAAAGCACCACTGCAGTAAACCCCGTCTGCATGCAGTCAAAGTTGCAGCAGTCAGGATGTACAGGTTTGTAGGTTAATTGGCTTTGGTAAAATTGAACATTTGTCCCTAGTATGTAGGATAGAACGAGGGTATGGTGTGATCGCTGTTTGGTGCTGCCTTGTGGACCAACGGGCCTGTGTCCAGTCTGTATCCCAATAGTCTGAAATCTATTAGTCTAAAACCTGCAATTGTGTTTTTGTTGAAGAGAGGCTCAAAATGCTGGAGTAACTCAGCGGGACAGGCGGCATCTCTGGAGAGAAGGAATGGGTGACGTTTTGGGTCGAGACCCTTCTTCAAACTTTACTGTGTGGGGCAGGTTCTTTGTACTTTAGTGACACAGTGTGAAACAGGCCCTTCGGCCCACCGAGTCTGCATCGACCACCGATCCCCGCAGGGCTGTGTGCTGAGCCCCCTCCTCTACTCCCTCTTCATCTACGACTGCACACCTGTACATGGTACTAACACCATCATCAAGTATGCAGATGATACAACGGTGATTGGCCTCATCAACAACAACGATGAGTCGGCCTATAAGGAGGAGGTCTAGCTCCTAGCAGCATGGTGTGCTGACAACAACCTGGCCCTTAACTCCAAGAAGACCATGGAGCTCATTATAGACTTCAGAAAGTCTAGGGGCGGCACGCACACCCCCATCCACATTAACGGGACGGAGGTGGAACGTGTTTCCAGCTTCAGGTTCCTGGGGGTCAATATCTCCGATGACCTCTCTTGGACCCACAATACCTCAACTCTGGTCAAGAAGGCTCACCAGCGTCTCTTCTTCCTGAGGAGACTAAAGAAGGTCCATCTGTCTCCTCAGATTCTGGTGAACTTCTACCGCTGCACCATCGAGAGCATCCTTACCAACTGTATCACAGTATGGTATGGCAACTGCTCTGTCTCCGACCGGAAAGCACTGCTGAGGGTGGTGAAAATTGCCCAACGCATCACCGGTTCCTCACTCCCCTCCATTGAGTCTGTCCAAAGCAAGCGTTGTCTGCGAAGGGCGCTCAGCATCGCCAAGGACTGCTCTCACCCCAACCACAGACTGTTTACCATCCTACCATCCGGGAGGCGCTACAGATCTCTCCGTAAATAGATTTATTTATTACTCATATTTATATCGCTCTTCTAGGGAGATGCTAACTGCATTTCGTTGTCTCTGTACTGTACACTCCACAATGACAATAAAGTTGAATCTGAATCTGAATCTGAATACTAGCATTATCCAACACACTAGGGACAATTTACAATTTTACTGAGGTCAATTAGCCTATGACCTGTACGTCATTGGAGTGTGGGAGGAAACCGGAGCACCCGGAAAAACCCCACACAGGTCATGGGGAGAACGTATAAACTCCATACAGACAGCACCCGTAGTCAGGATCAAAACAGGGTCTCTGGCGCTGTGAGGCAGTAACTCTACTGCTATACCACCGTACATGAATGCACCTCCTTTAGATCTTCTCTATGGTTGGAAGGTCATTATCTGTGATATCTACCACTCTCTTATATGCAGACACAAAAAGCTGGAGTAACTCAACTCAGTTCTTCATCTGAAAAAGGGTCTCATCCCAAAATGTCACCCATTCCTTCTCTCCAGAGATGCTGTCTGTCCCGCTGAGTTACTCCAGCTTTTTGTGTCTATCTTCGGTTCCTTCTTACACACTCTCGTATATGTGTTTGCTGACTGTTTTTTCACTGTTTAAAAGAAGTACCTCAGGTGATTTTATATTTGTTTTAATATTTAGAAATGTTGATATGATTGTTTGTTTCATTGCAACAGATATTTTTAAAAAAATTTCAGTGTCAGAGACATTTAGAGCGATTGAAAGATTTTGACAGCTGGCAAAGCTTGGGGGAGGCATTCATCATGTATTTGAGAGGTTTAATGGGTGGGGCTTGTTCTGGCCCAGTTAGGTGCCTCAGTTACATCACATGAGGCTCCACTCTATGTCAGGACCTCATTGATTCTCCTGCTGACAATGCCCCGCTGGTAGTGTTTAGCTTAGTTTAGAGATACAGCGTGGAAACAGGCCCTTCGGCCCAGCGAGTCCGCACCGATCACTGATCCTCACACACTAACATTATCCTACACACACCAGGGACAATTTACAATTATACCAAGCCAATTAACCGACAAACCTGTACGCCTTTGGAGTGTGGGAGGAAACCGAGGCTTTTGGTGAAAACGCAGACAGGTCACGGGGAGAACGTACAGACAAGCACCCGTGGTCAGGATCGAACCCGGGTCTCTGGCGCTGTAAGGCAGCAACTCTACCGCTGCGCCGCCGTGCGGCCCCATACTGGTTTGTTGTTGTGGCGTGTGTCAAGGTGAAGTGCAAATCTTTGTTTGCGTGCTATCCAAGGATCACATGTTCAGAAGTGGATTGAGTTGGGATCTCAAGTCACACAGAAGATCTAGACCGCCAAACTTGCCAGGCTTTTTCCCACCCCCCAGGTAGACACAAAATGCTGGAGGAACTCAGCGGGACAAGCAGCAACTCTGGAGAGAAGGAATGGATGACGTTTCGGGTCGAGACCCTTCTTCAGACAGATTGTCCCACCCCCACCTCTCTTCCAGCTTTCTCCCCCCCCCTACTTCAATCAGTTTGAGGAAGGGTCTCGACCTGAAGCGTCACCTCTTCATTACACACTTGCCCCTCATCATCTCTGAAGGAAAGGAACAGGTGAGGTTTCAGATTGGAACCTACTTCTGACAATTAAAATACCATTGAACCATGGAAGGGGGGGAGGGGAGGGGAGGGGGGTGGGGGTGGGGGAGGGGTAGAGATAAAAGTAAAATGAGATTTAGTTTAGTATAGTTTAGAGTGTCAACATGCAGGCCCTTCAGCCTGCTGGTTCTGTGCTCACATGTACACTAGTGATATCCTTCAGTTTGGTGTGTTCCTTCAGGTTTCCTCCCACACTCCAAAGCCGTACAATTTACAGACAGCAATTAAGCTACAGACCCACACAGGTCACAGGGAGAACGTGCAAACTCCGTACAGACAGCGCCCGCAGTCAGGATCGAACCCGGGTCTCTGGCGCCCTGAGGCAGCAACTCTACCACTGCGCCACCGTGTACTTTGTTCAACTATTTCAGTTCTTCTACTAAAGGAGCCTCAGCCGTGGACTGTGGTGTCAGCTGAGGTTTTGTGTTCAACATGCCAAGTGGTTCTAGCTGGAAAGCACCAGCCTTTCACAGAGAGAGAGAGAGAGAGAGAGATGCAGAGTGTAAACAACATAATTGCGTGACTTCGATAATTCCATAACTAATATATCACATGTTGGAAAAATCCATCTGGGTTGAAATCCATCTTTAACATCATCCCAGCTGTCCTGTGATCATCTTGGCACAATGAGTTCTCTGATGTAATGTACTATACATGTGCCTTTGTTGGAGATGAGGATAGAGGGCAAATTTGCTGCAGTTTTCTGACTGTTCTGATAAACCTCTGATCATCCGTCCAGTGCCTAAGGAAGTCCTAATAGACACCAGTTTGTTTTACATGCATACAGCATTGACTTCCCATTTCATTGCTGTAGCATCAAAATCAATTGATACTCATCATCATCACTGATGTCAATCATTCCTTCTCTCCAGAGATGCTGCCTGTTCCGCTGAGTTACTCCAGCATTTTGAGTCTATCTTCAACAAAAACACAATTGCACTAATAGACTTTTGACTTTTGAGATACAGAGTGGAAACAGGCCCTATGGACCACTGATGATCACCCTATACCCTAGTTCTATCTGAAGAGGGGTTTCGGCCCGAAACGTTGCCTATTTCCTTCGCTCCATAGATGCTGCCGCACCCGCTGAGTTTATAGACAATAGACAATAGGTGCAGGAGTAGGCCATTTGGCACCGAGCCAGCACCGCCATTCAATGTGATCATGGCTGATCATCCCCAATCAGTACCCCGTTCCTGCCTTCACCCATATCCTCTGACTCCGCTATTTTTAAGAGCCCTATCTAGCTCTCTCTTGAAAGCATCCAGAGAACCTGCCTCCACCGCCCTCTGAGGCAGAGAATTCCACAGACTCACCACTCTCTGTTTCTCCAGCATTTTTGTCTACCTTCGATTTTCCAGCATCTGCAGTTCCTTCTTGAACCCTAGTTCTATCCTACACACCAGGGACAAATTTTCAATTTTACCAAAGCCAATTAACCTACAAACCTGTACCTCTTTGGAGTGTGGGAGGAAATCGGGGCACCCTGAGAAAACCCACATGGTCACATGTAGAACGTACAAACTCCGCACTGACAGCACCCGTAGTCAGTATCGAACCTGTCACACCGAATAGTTTGCAACGTCTCTAAGCGAACTGCAGAGGGAAAAAGAAAAATAGTCGGCAAGATGATCATCTGCTAAGAGAACAGAAAATGAAAAGGAGCTTTTATTGGGACACATAAAACAGCTCTTTTGAAAAGGAACTCATATGATTTTTGGCCAAGTTCTGGCACATTCCTTAAAGCGTTTGAAAATATGTTTTTTCAATTGGGATGTGGCAAGTTTGATAGTCGAATAGTGAAAGGCGGGGTAGAGTGGATGCGGAGAGGATGTTTCCACTAGTGGGAGAGTCTAGGACCAGATGTCATGGCCTCAGAATAAAAGGATGTCCCTTTGGGAAGGAGATGAGGAGGAATTTCTTTAGTCTGAGGGTGGTGAATCTGTGGAATTCATTGCCACAGAAGGTTGTGGAGGCCAAGTCAATGGATATTTTTAAGGTGGTGTTTGATATGTTCTTGTTTAGTGCGGATGTCAGGGGTTATGGGGAGAAGGCAGGAGAATGGAGTTGACTTGAATGCTCCATGTTCAGTGGAGAGAAACAGGAAGCAAAAAGCATGCATCCTTTAACTGTGAAAGGTCATGTTTTTACAGCGCTATAAATGGCTTCACTGATAACATTCTGAAGTCAAAAAGGGAAGGAGGGATCTGGACTTACATTGGGGAGGGTTAACTGGAAGGGTGCAGCAACTCTGACTGTGGTCCCTCTCAGCTGGAGATCGAGGAACAAATATACAAGGTAGCTGGCAGCAAAAGAATACTGAGCAAATATTACTGAAGAAATTCACTCTGCTGTGACATTTTGGCTTTTCTTTGCGGTTTCGATCTGGAGGCTTTTTACCACCATTAGATTTTTAATGAACTAAATAACAGTGAAACCAGATGTGAGGAGGAGTGCAGTTCATCCAACTCAGGGGGCTCAACACTGAGGCCACTGCTGAGGATCTGGGTGGAGACCTCCCTCGAAGACAATGGACCATCCCACCACAGACCACGTGTGGGTCATGCCTAGAGTCTGCCTGCTCCACCAACGGAAGATGTTTGGTGAATGGGGTCAGGAGAGTAAGGAGGGCCGTCGGGAAGTGAGGAAGGCTATCGGAGATATACGCAGTGCTAGTGTGCACCCGCACCCGCACGCAGGAGCATACATGTATGCTTGCACACGTATACATGCACAGTACACACACACACATGTACACACACACACGTATACACACACGTACACACATGAACACACCCAGACATATATATATACACACACACACGTACACACACACATGCACACACACACGTACACACACACACAGTACACATACACACATGAACACACACAGACATATACACACACGTACACACACACACATACACACTTTCGTACACACACACACAGACATATACACACACACACATATACACACACTCGTACGCACAAGTACAGATACGTACACACACCGCATGCACACATGAACACACACACATGTACACACACACGTACACACACACACGTACAGACATCACACACAAACATATCCACACACATGTACACACACACACATGTACACACACACACACATGTACACATACACATACATGTACACATACACACACACATGGCACCACAGTTTTCAGTAGCCTAACATGCCAGGCAATGTCTAAGGTTAAAGATGAGACTACCCCCCTCAGTCACACAATACTCCAGTTTTTAAACTTCAAAAACTCCTGCAGAAGTACATTTCCAGTCTTCAACTTCCAAAATTGAGCCATCCATTTAGGCAACAAAATAATATTTACTTAAAAGTCTGATTTCTGTTTATCGGGCGGTTTCTGTTTGCTCCTGACACCGGTGGAATCGGCATCATCTTTTCCCTACAAAATCTACACGGAACATTTTGGTTTCGAATTTTGACAGTGAAGTAACTTTGACATTTAAGTAACTTTGACATTTAAGGGGATTTCGCAGTGTGTCAGCTGTTGTTCTGTAACACGAGATACACTTTATCCCAGTGAAATAAAAGCAAACATACAACTGACGGTGAAGCATTGCCGTTTCTCTGCACTTCTCCTGTGTCTGACTGCCTCCTCGTTACAGCCTCAACATTGATTTTCCAGCTCTACCTTGCCAGCTTTCTCCAGTCTGACTTTCCCACAATTTTCCTTTTCCTTCTTTGTTTGCGGATGGAAGTTTATTCTTCCTCTATTTTTCTGAAGGTTGGTGCTTCAAAAATAAGAACTCCATTCTTGGGCTTGGCACCCATTCCTTGAGTATGCGGTGTCGCAGCGGTAGCGTTGCTGCCTCACAGCGCCGGTGACCCGGGTTCGATCCTGACTACGGGTGCTGTCTGTGCGGAGTTTGTACCTTCTCCCCGTGCCCCTGCGTGGGTTTTCTCCGGGTGCTCCGGTTTCGTCCCACACTCCAAAGACGTGCAGGTTTGCAGGTTTATTGGCTTGGTATAAATGTAAAATTGTCCCTAGTGTGTGTAGGATCGTGTTGATGTGGGGGGATCGCTGGTCGGTACGGACTCGGTGGGCCGAAGGGCCTGTTTCCACGCTGTATCTCTAAACTGAACTAAACTACAGTCAACATGGCCGGTGTTGACAGGCGAATGGAACATTGGGGAAAGCTACAAACAACCCAACTTGTCCCTTATCCAACCTTCCCACGTTGACCATGCAGCTGAAGGTGATTACACAAAGATGAAGGAATCAAACAACAGTCGGCAGGTGGTCTTCAGCTGCCAGGCCCCTGAGCTCTGGAACTCTCCTTAAACCTCTCCTCCGCTCTTCCACTTAGTTTAATTTAGAGATACAGCATGGAAACAGGCTCTTTCCACCGCGTCCGCACCGACCAGCTATTCCCCCGTACACATTCTATCCTACACACTGGGGACAATTCTTACAGAAGACACTTATCCTACAAACCTGCACATCTTTTTGAATCTGGGAGGAATCCGGAGCACCCGGAGAAAACCCACGCGGTCACAGGGAGAACGTACAAATGGTGCAGACAGCACCCATAGTTAGGATGGAACCCGGGTCCCTAGCGCTGTAAGGCAGCAACTCTACCGCTGCACCACTTTTGTGTAGGTTAGTTCAAGAACCTGCTTGCTTTGGGAAAGTTCTTGACGCCGGTGGTCGGGGCTCAGTTCCTGTATCCTGCCCGATGATAGCTGTGAGAAGAGGACATGGTCCGGATGAGAGGGGGGTCCTTGATGATAGGTGCTGCCTTCCCAAGGCAGTGCCTCATCTCGATGGGCGGGGGAGAGCCATGCTCATGATGGAAATTGCAGCGAATTGTGGACGCAGCCCAGACCATCACACAAACCAACCTCCCTTCCATTGACTCCATCTACACCTCACGCTGCCTCGGCAAGGCCAGCATCATAATCTAAGACGAGTCACATCCTGGCCACTCCCTCTTCTCCCCTCTCCCATCGGGCAAAAGTTATAGAAGTGTGAAAACACACACCTCCAGATTCAGGGTCAGTTTCTTCCCAGCTGTTATCAGGCAACTGAATCATCCTACCACAACCAGAGAGCAGTGCTGAATCTTCCTCATTGGTAACATTTGGACTACCCTTGATTGGACTTTGCTGGCTTTACCTGGCACTAAACGTTATTCCCTTATCATGTATCTGTGCACTATAAACGGCTCGATTGTCTTTCTGCTGACTGGATAGCACGCAACAAAAGGCTTTTCACTGTACCTCGGTACACGTGACAATAAACTAACCTGAACTGTAACTAATCACCGACGGTGGCAAGCATTTAAAGCACCCTAACGTGTATCAGTACACTAACCTACCCCGACAATGACTAATCCAGCGTCAGCACATCCTTCTCAGATATGGGGCAGAAGAGCCTGTTTCCACACACTATCTCTAAACTAAACCCCAACCCTAATCTAACATCAACAGCTGATTGCCACAGTCTACCTCCAGCATAACTATGGACTCGTTTTTTCCACTGTTTTTTGAAAGATTGTGCTTTTTTTGCAGACTTCCTTCTTTTGGAATTTTACATGTAATACATACACAACTTGTTTGTGTGCCTATAACTAGAGGAATCGAATATAGGAGCAAAGAGGTCCTTCTGCAGTTGTACAGAGCCCCAGTGAGACCACACCTGGAGTATTGTGTGCAGTTTTGGTCCCCTAATTTGAGGAAGGACATTCTTGTTATTGAGGGAGTGCAGCGTAGGTTTACAAGGTTAATTCCCGGGATGGCGGGACTGTCATATGCTGAGAGAATGGAGCAGCTGGGCTTGTACACTCTGGAGTTTAGAAGGATGGGATCTCATTGAAACATATAAGATTGTTAAGGGTTTGGACACGCTGGAGGCAGGAAACATGTTCCCGATGTTGGGGGAGTCCAGAACCAGGGGCCACAGTTTAAGAATAAGGAGTAAGCCATTTAGAACGGAGACGAGGAAACACTTTTTCTCACAGAGAGTGGTGAGTCTGTGGAATTCTCTGCCTCAAAGGAGGCAGGTTCTCTGGATGCTTTCAAGAGAGAGCTAGATAGGGCTCTTAAAAATAGCGGAGTCAGGGGATATGGGGAGAAGGCAGGAACGGGGTACTGATTGGGGATGATCAGCCATGATCACATTGAATGGCGGTGCTGGCTCGAAGGGCTGAATGGCCTACGAATGGCCTACTCCTGCACCTATTGTCTATTGTCTATTGTCTATAATGCTGCAAGCAAGATTTGTCATCGACCACAGTGAACTCATGCCTGTGACAATTGACTCAACTTGAACATAAACTGGATACTTTCCCTGGCGTCTTACGCCCAGGGATATTTGAGCTAACTCCCGTCCCCAGGGTGGTTGAAACAAAGGACAGCATGGGATAGAGAACAGACTGAAGAAGGGTCCCAACCTGAAATGTCACCCATCCCTTTTCCCCAGAGATGCTGCCTGACTCGCTGAGTTACTCCAGCACTTTGTGTTCTGTCTTTGGTATAAACCAGCGACAGCAGTTCTTTGTTTCTGCAGCTTTGAACTTTCTTGATCTGCCTGAGATGTGAGCGACAAGATGTGGGCAACATGTATAATAACTGAAGAGAACAGGTGAAGGAATAGCCACAATGTCCAGAGAACACCATGCAGACACTCTGATGTGTGCTACCTTGAAGACCGATGGACTCCGTTTCAAATTAGAACTGAATAGAACAGAGGACAGACTCAAGATGCTGGAGTGACTCAGCGGGACAGGCAGCATCTCTGGATAGCAGAAATGGGTGATGTTTCGGGTCGAGTCCCTCCTTCATACATAGAACATAGAACGACACAGGAACAGGCCTTTCTGCCCATAATGTCTGTGCCAAACATGATGCCAAGTTTCAATTTTAATTCAGAGTTACAGCGCGGAAACAGGCCCTTCGGCCCACCGAGTCAGCGCCGACCAGCGATCCCCGCACATTTATGGGCCTGGCCCACTTAGACGATTTTTTGGGCGATTATAGGCGACGGCCGCAAATTTTTCAACGTGTAAAAAAAATTTCGCCAACAAATTTTTGCTGTTGTAGGTTGTCGCCAGGTGTCGTAGGTGAATTCCATTAAGACTAGTTCCTGGCAGTCGCCTAAAGAGTCGCCCAAGTGGGACGGGCCATTAACCCTACCCTGCACACACTAGGGACAATTTACAATGATACCAAGCCAATTAACCCACAAACCTGTACGTCTTTGGAATGTGGGAGGAAACCGAAGATCTTGGAGAAAAACCCACGCGGTCACGCGGAGAACGTGCAAACTCCGTACAGACAGCGCCCGTAGTCGGGATCGAACCCGGGTCTCCGGCGCGGCAAGTGCTGTAAGGCAGCAACTCTACCGCTGCGCCACCGTGACCGCCTTTGATTCGTCCTTCCATTTAATCTATTTCATTTTACTTGACTTTTTTAAACTTAGCTTTTTTATTTATTTAGATGAATAAATAAGATAAAGAAATAAGATAAAGGAATAATTAAATAAATAAATAAATCTGCATACAGCTGGCCTTCAAAGTGTATACACTCTTTGCAAACCAAGAAGACCATGTGTGTACATGATGATCTATTTTCAAATGGATACCACAAGATCAGTTCTTTGTATCTCTCCCCTGACTCGCTCACTCTCACACAAACTCCATATAATGTCTGATCAAAGTACTTCAAGAATAGACTTTTGTAGTTCTCTCCCATTCCCCAAGCCATGACAAGCAAGCTCTAAAACATTGGGTCTACTTTGCGTGCAATTAGACTTTAGGCTACATGGTATTTATAACAAACTTTGAAGCTTCCCAGAAAGTCCCATGGACATCAAAGTTGCCTCGTATATTTTTCAGTATTTTTCTCCCACTTTGGAACTGCACGATGTCGCGACTTTAATGAACAGAGAGGTTTGTTGTCCAAACAGAGAGGTTTGTTGTCTGATTTCATTACACATCTCGTATGTGTATGTGACAAATAAACTTGACTTTCCACTCCATTCTCAACACTTGTCCCTTCACCTCCCCCCTCCACTCCATTCAAGGACCCAAGCAGTCGTTCCAGGTGCGACAGAGGTTCACCTGCATCTCCTCCAACCTCATCTATTGCATCCGCTGCTCTAGATGCCAGCTGATCTACATCGGTGAGACCAAGCGGAGGCTTGGCGATCGTTTCGCCGAACACCTCCGGTCGGTCCGCAATAACCAACCTGAACTCCCGGTGGCTCAGCACTTCAACTCCCCCTCCCATTCCGTATCTGACCTCTCTGTCCTGGGTCTCCTCCATGGCCACAGCGAGCAACACCGTAAATTGGAGGAAATGCACCTCATATTCCGCTTGGGCAGTCTACATCCTGGTGGCCTGAACATTGAATTCTCCCAATTCTGCTAGCCCTTGCTGTCCCCTCCCCTTCATCAGCCATCTGGTTGTCTCCTCCCCTCCCCCAGCCCTCGGGCTCCTCCTCCGCCTTTTTCTTTTTCCTTTCTCTCCCCACCCCTATCAGTCTGAAGAAGGGTTTCGGCCGAAACGTTGCCTATTTCCTTCGCTCCATAGATGCTGCTGCACCCGCTGAGTTCTCCAGCGTTTTTGTCTACCTGCTGGAGAAACTCAGCGGTGCAGCAGCATCTATGGAGTGAAGGAAATAGGCACGTTTCGGCCCGAAACCCTTCCGGGTTTCGTCCCGAAACGTTGCCTATTTCCTTCAGGGTTTCGGCCCGAAACGTTGCCTATTCCTTCGCTCCATAGATGCCTGCTGCACCCGCTGAGTTTCTCCAGCATTTTTGTGTACCTTTGACTTGACATTACTTGACTTGACTTGATCCAAGTTCCTCCCTGGAATGAACTGCTGTGTTGCTAGGCTGAGCATAGTCACCCTCGCTGGAGACAGGCCACTTGCTGCCTGGTCGCGGCTTTGCCCAGTCAATACCTCTGCCCGGTGTATCCATGCGTTTCTCAGGCCATTCGCGATCACGGTTCTATTCCCGGCTTATCCTGATTTTCACCCAAGTTAAGGCGGAGATTGCCAGGTTCCTGAATAGTGAAAGGCTTGGATTGAGTGAATGTGGAGATTGATGTTTCCACTGTGGGAGAGTCTAGGACCAGAGGTCAAAGCCTCAGAATAAAAGACGTTCCTTTATGGAGGGGTTGAGGAGGGTGGGGAATCTGTGGAATTCATTGCCACAGAAGGCTGGGGAGGCCAGAGAAAGATAGATTCTTGATTAGTACGGGTGTCAGGGGTTATGGGGAGAAGGCAGGAGAATGCGGTTGAGAGATAGAGATAGATGATTGAATGGTGGGAGTAGACTTGATGGGCCAAAATGGCCTAATTCTGCTTAATTCTGCTATCACTTATGAACATAATTTGAACTAGTCTGGCAAACTCTGCACAAACAAGCACCTGAAGTCAGGATCGAACCCGGGTCTCTGGCGCTGTGAGGCAGTAGCTCGACCTCTGCGCCACCGTGCCGGCTTGGTGTCAGGTGTTATTTCAGGTGGAGACGCATCTTCAGTAGTCTGAAGAAGAGCCCCGACGTGAAACATTGTCTGTCCATGCGCCATGCACTGATAGAGACACAAAATGCTGGAGTAATTCAGCGGCTCAAGCAGCATCTCTGGAGAAAATGGACAGGTAACGTCTTGGGTCGGGACCCTTCGTCAGACTGTCCATTCCTTCCACAGATGCTGCCTGACCCACTGAGTTCCTCCAGCACTTTGTGCTTTAATATACGGCATCTTACCTTCCCCCGCCCCACCTGGCTGCACTGAACAGCTGGCCGGACATCTGCATCACTCTCTCTCTCTGAGACCGCAGGCAATGGTTACCTGTGCTGACCCCACCAGCGACACTTCCTTCCTCAGCGTAGGCAATGGCCAAAGATTCTGCCCGCTCCCCCCTCCAGCGCCAGGAAGCCAGAGAATCAAGGGCTGCACACTTCCCAACACATTCTCGAAGCGACAGAGAGAGGGAGGAACATTCAGGCATGGCCTTACCTAATAAGAAACCTCCCATGAAAAGAATGAAGAATAATATTTACGAGGTTCTGGAGTGTTTAGAACACTTGGTTGAGAATGAACAGGAATTCCTCACAAACTAAGCGATAAGTAACAACCAAAGAGCATTTATCCCCCATTGTTGTAAGTCCTATTTTTTATTTAAAGGAATGCGCTGCCATCCACAAGGAAGGAAATCAGACCTTGGGAGATATGCCGTTTGTTCAGATTCAGATGAGTTTTGTGTCATATTGGTCAGGATACAATCTGTTTCTTCCCCTTTGCTCTACCTATTGTTCTTGAGATGAAACTGATTGTATCCACGTGTGGGATACCTGACCTGTTCTGACAGCTTGCAAAACAACGTTTTTCATGTGACAATAATAAACCTAAGCCTAAGATTCTTTAGTCTTTACATTAGTTTGGAGATAGAGCAAGGAAGCAGGACCTTCGGCCCAACGAGTCTGTGCCGTCCAGCAATCACTAACATTGTCCCACACATGGGGGACAATTTACAATTTTTATTTAACCTGCACACCTGTTCGTCTTTGGAGTGTGGGATAAAACCATAGTTCCAGGAGAAAACCCACGCAGGTCACGGGGAGAGCGTACACACTCCGTACAGACAGCACCCGTGGTGAGGATCGAACCCGGGTCTCTGGCGCTGTGAGGCAGCAACTCTACCGCTGTGCAACCGAATCCTTCTAAAGTCAATGATTAAGCACTGAAGATGGGGGAGAATGAATGAATAACGTGAAAGTTGAGATGACCTAGGTCATACTTTAAAATCTGAACTTCCTTCCATGACAAAGTATTTCACTGGAGCCCAAGACACATCCACCATGAGATCTGAAGTGAATGTGTGCACATTCAGCTGCGGTATATAGATAGAAGCTGGAAAACATCCCAGCCACTTGGGAGTTTCCTGGTCTGTTTTATCAGTCCCCGGCATTTGTTTGGAATGCCAGAATAACAGGCCAACATTCCATGCGGAAACCTACATTACATGATCTCTGCTTTCCGATTGGAATTATCTCCCATGGAAAACAGAAATGCAAGAATTAAGTCTTATGAGGAAACTGATTTTTTTTACATTGGGAAAAATCTCTTCAGTTGGCCGGCACTGTTGAATAACTCTGTGAAAGGGAAACACTGAAAGCACCAGAATAAATGAAGCACAAAGTGCTGGGGTAACTCAGCAGGTCAGGCAGCATCTCTGGAGGTCATGGATAGGTGACGTTTCAGGTCAGGGACCTTCTTCAGACATCCTGCAGTCAGAGCGTCCAGATTGGGTCGGGACCCTTCTTCAGACCGATTGTAGAAGGGGGGAGAAAGTTGAAAGAAAAGTGAGGTGGGGCTAAGCCTGACAAGTGATAGGTGGATACAGGTGAGGGAGGCTGGATTGGCAGATGGGTGGACAAAGTAAGCATGCAGGTCCAGCAGGCAGTGAAGAAAGCGAATGGCGTGTTGGCCTTTATAACAAGAGGAATCAAATATAGGAGCAAAGAGGTCCTTCTGCAGTTGTACAGAGCCCCAGTGAGACCACACCTGGAGTATTGTGTGCAGTTTTGGTCCCCTAATTTGAGGAAGGACATTCTTGCTATTGAGGGAGTGCAGTGTAGGTTTACAAGGTTAATTCCCGGGATGGCGGGACCGTCATATGCTGAGAGAATGGAGCAGCTGGGCTTGTACACTCTGGAGTTTAGAAGGATGAGAGGGGATCTTATGGAAACATATAAGATTGTTAAGGGTTTGGACACGCTGGAGGCAGGAAACATGTTCCCGATGTTGGGGGAGTCCAGAACCAGGGGCCACAGTTTAAGAATAAGGAGTAAGCCATTTAGAACGGAGACGAGGAAACACTTTTTCTCACAGAGAGTGGTGAGTCTGTGGAATTCTCTGCCTCAGAGGGCGGTGGAGGCAGGTTCTCAGGATGCTTTCAAGAGAGAGCTAGATAGGGCTCTTAAAAATAGTTGAGTCAGGGGATATGGGGAGAAGCCAGGAACGGGGTACTGATTGGGGGTGATCAGCCATGATCACATTGAATGGCGGTGCTGGCTCGAAGGGCCAAATGCTGGCTCGAAGGGCCGAATGGCCTACTCCTGCACCTATTGTCTATTACGAGATGAACAGGAGACAAAAGAATGTCGGAAACCGTGAGGAATTGATTGGATGTCTGCAAGTTGCATTTTACAAAATGAGTAAATTGGCAATGAGTAACTTGGTGTTTGCTCAGGAAAGGCCACTTTATCTTCGACTTTTTATACATCTGATATTTCATAAGTTATAGGAGCAGAATTAGGCCATTCCGGCTATGAAGTCTACTCTGCCATTCAATCATGGCTGATCTATCTTTAATTTTCTACCTCATTTCCTTCTCCCCATAACCTCTGACACCCGTACTAATCAAGAATCTATCTATCTCTGCCTTAAAAATATCCACTGACTTGGCCTCCATTATCAAATATCCATTGTTGGCCAAGTTGAAGGGGGGTATGTCCATCATCAGAATAGTGGGCTGAAGATGTTTCCATGCTCCATCTCTGAACTAAACTTAAATGGTTAAATGTTAAAACACATTGCTTCATAATTTGAAAACGGTCTCATGACTGTTCACTTCAGGAGTAAAACTGATCAAATTAAACAATCTTGTGCTGTTTCTTTCCTGAAAATTGGGATCATCAAACTCTCGGAGGGAGTGCACTGTTTGGGGAGAAGTGGATTGGTAGAGTTCCCAGTTGACTTCATTGTTTCAGAGCCTGAAGGAGAGAGGTGCGGCCGTTTATGCCAGGAACGCCTGGTCCTGCAGCAGCAGCAGTAAAGATCGCACGATGATTAAGGAAGAGGAAAATCATTGGTCACATCTTTCTTCATTTGGAAGTTAAAGATTCCAATCCTGCCTCAGAGATTGGAGCAGAGAGATCTGAGCTGACGTTCCGTGGCTGTGCCATCAGAGTGCCACACTGTTGGGTGTGCCCTTGCACTCGGGTAGTGTTTACAAGAGTGGCTGGTCATATGCGGCGATAATGGACCTACCGTGGGTTGGGGGTGGGGGAGGAGAACAAAGGAGGACCCGGCGTGGAGGGACCGCCATGAGGGGGGAGGGGCAGATAACAAAGGAGGACTCGGCGTGGAGGGACCACCATGAGGGGGTAAGGGGCAGATAACAAAGGAGGACCTTGCCCTTTGTAATTTTGACGGTGCCCTTTATGTGGGGACTATTTGCATACCTTGTGTACGTAAAGGAAGAAATATCCCTGTGACTTGTCACATGTGACAATAAAGTATTCATTCATTCATTCATTATTGCTCAATCAAACTGCAGAAACAGACTATCCCATCATTATTACATTGCAGTTTCTGGGAGCTTGCAATTTGTGCACAAATTGGTTGTGACGTTACCTGCAACACACTGCAGGAGTGCATCTCTGCAGCTCTAGATGCATTCCTGTAGTGAACCCACTACAATATAGATTAATGATGCACTCGTGCTGTGAATCATAAGAGATAGGAGTAGAATCAGGCCATTCGGCCCATCAAGTCTACTCTGCCATTCAATCATGGCTGATCTATCTCTCCCTCCTGCCTTCTCACCATAACTTCTGACACCCGTACTAATCTGTGCTGGGCAGTGGGCAGGTGCTATAGACCTCCACTGGAAGGTAGACGCTCCCGCCCCCACGAGTCTCGGGCAGATGGGGCTCGTCAGCCTGGGAAGGCAGTCCATCTAGGAGAGGGAAACCTCCGCTGCCTTGTGGCCATATCCAGTCATGGAAAAGGCTCCTGGAGTAAACCTCAAGAAAACCCGGAGTCGGAGCCCCTAAGGCAGTTTGTCATTGTCTACAACCTCGCTCTGGCAGCTCCTGCGACGGCGCTGGTGCCAAACTGTAACGGCCCTGCTGTTCCTTTGGATCGATCAGCGACGTGGAGAGGGGGGACGTGCTGCATGGGCAACAGCCTGTCCTCCATATGACATCGCCCAGGCTTGCATCCGACCAGGATGCATCACCCATGGTCAGTCATGACCGGGGGAGGAGGGGGGGGGGGCCTACTACTACTAATCAGGAATCTATCTATCTATGCCTTAAATATATCCACTGACTTTTGCCTCCACAGCCTTCTGTAGCAAAGAATTCCACAGATTCACCGCCCTCTGGCTAAAGAAATTCTTCCTCATCTCCTTCCTAAAAGAGCATCCTTTAATTCTAAGGCTACGACCTCTGGTCTAAATGACACCAGAGTTCCTGTGTCCGCTGCCCTCTCCAGGAGCCCATCACGTATCGTCTTTCCGCTGACTGGTTAGCACGCAACAAAAGCTTTCCACTGTACCTCGACACACGTGACAATAAACTAAACTGAACCCATCCTGACAGATCAGTCTCTTGGGATGGAAAATTTCCTTTTCTGACCTCCAGTTGCTCCCCCCTCCCCCCAACTACTTTCAGACCTAATCTGAGCAAGAGACTCTGTGCGTCTACCCGATCTAATCCTCTTTGGGGCAGCACGGTGGCGCAGCGGTAGAGTTGCTGCCTTACAGCGCTTGCAGCGCCAGAGACCCGGGTTAGATCCCGACGACGGGTGCTGCCCGTATGGAGTTTGCACGTTCTCCCCATGACCGCGTGGGTTTTCTCCAAGATCTTCGGTCTCCTCCCACACCTCCAAGGATGTACAGGTTTGTAGGCTAATTGGCTTGGGGTAAATTGTAAATAGTGCGTGTAGGGTAATGGTAATGAGCGGGGATCGCTGGTCGGCACGGACCCGGTGGGCCGAAGGGCCCGTTTCTGCGCTGTATCTCTAAACTAAACTAAGACCAGAACACCTTCACACTCATTGAAAATGAATTGTTAGTTTTGTTTGTTGTTGCCGTGTACTGAGGTACAGTGACCTGCTTTTGGTTGCGTGCTACCCAGTCAGCAAAAAGACACATTACAATCAAACCATTCACAGTGTACAGATACAGAATAAACGGTATATAATTCAGAATAAGATTAAGTCCAGTAAAGTCCGATTAAAGATAGAAAGATAGAAACATAGAAAATAGGTGCCATTCAGCCTTCGAGCCAGCACCGCCATTCATTGTGATTATGGCTGATCGTCCCCAATCAATAACCCGTGCCTGCCTTCTCCCCATATCCCTTGACTCCTCTAGCCCCCTAGAGCTCTATCTAACTCTCTCTTAAATCCATCCAGTGACTTGGCCTCCACTGCCCTCTGTGGCAAGGAATTCCACAAATTCACAACTCTCTGGGTGAAAAAGTTTTTTCTCACCTCAGTCTTAAATGCCTCCCCTTTATTCTAAGACGTGTGGCCCCTGGTTCTGGACTCGCCCAACATTGGGAACATTTTTCCTGCATCTAGCTTGTCCAGTCCTTTTATAATTGTATATGTTTCTATAAGATCCCCCTCATCCTACTAAACTCCAGTGAATACAAGCCTAGTCTTTTCAATTTTCCTCATATGACAGTCCCAGCCATCCCAGGGATCAATCTCGTGAACCTACGCTGCACTGCCTCAATTACAAGAATGTCCTTCCTCAGATAGTTCGCAGTTCTCCAATAGGGTAGATGGGAGGTCAGGACCACTCTAGTTGGTGAGAGGACGGTTCAGTTGCCTGATAACAGCTGGGAAGAAACTGTCCCTGAATCTGGAGGTGTGCATTTTCAAATGAATTTACCTCTTGCCTGATGCGAGAGGGGAGAAGAGGGAGTGACCGGGGTGAGACTAGACTGGTCCTTGATGATGCTGCTGGCCTTGCCGAGGCTGCGTGAAGTGTTGACGGAGTAAATTGAAGGGAGGTTGGTTTGTGTGATGGTCTGGGCTGCGTCCACAATTCTCTGTGATTTCTTGATTCTCCGACTTGGAAAGTCCCGTCCTGAAAACATGCTCTGATGCATCCCGATAAAATGCTTTCTACACCGCATGTGTGTAAGTAGTGAGAGTTGTTGGGGACATGCCAAAGTTTTCCTGTGTCTTAAATCCACATTTGTACATTACGAAGTTGCAACTAAGGGAACAGTGGAAACTGCAAAGCGTGGATCCATCTACACTTCCTACACACTAGGGACAATTTACAATTCTTACCGAAGCTGAACCTACAAACCTGTACGTCTATGGAACGTGGGAGGAAACTGGAACACCTGGGGTAAACCCACTCGGTCATGGGGAGAACATGCAAACTCTGTACAGACAGCACTGGTAGTCAGGATTGAACCCGGGTCTGTGGCGCTGTGAGGCAGCAACCCTACCACTGCGTCAAAGTTGTGAAGATTTCAAGTTGATTCACCCCGACTTATTATGTTATCAGAATGTCTATTCTGCCGGAAATCTAAAGGGCCTGTCCCACTTGGGCGAGCGAATCCCGCGAGTTCTCGCGAGTTTGCCCTTGACTCGTACTCGCAGCATGGTCGACACGAGGTCGTAGGAGGTCTTCGTAACTCTCCTAAATGCTCGAGAGTGGTCTCCGCGTACTCGACGTCTCAGCTAGGTCGCGGCGGTTTTCTCAATAAGTTAAAAAATGCCCGCGAGTAAAAAAAGGTCGCCATGGAAAAAATCTATACTTTTTTTACTCGTAGGTTTAGTCATAGTAGGTCCGCATGTTAGTCGTAGCTAGTCAAAGGTAGTCGTAGATAGTCTTCATCATAGTCTAAGGGAGGTCGAAGGAGATCGAAGGAGGTCGTCTTCACTCTCCACTATTCGGTGTCCAATTTTCCCGAAGTTAGTCGTAGCTAGTCGAAGGAGGTCTTCAACATGTCATTTTTTCAAACTCTTCTAAACTCGCCAATTAGGTTGCCCAAGTGGGACAGCCCCTTTAGTTTACACTCACAGCCAGGCACAGCTCGGGTTTCCAGTTCCTCATTGTTACGTAAAGCAAGTCAAAGAGCAATGTTTTTTTTTTAACATCCAGACCACCACCTATTTCCTGCAGTGGATTTATGGCTGCTGTGGCCTCCAACAACTCGTATCCCTGAGAAACAACATCTGGATCTGGGGGAGAGTGGAATCTCCCTGTAAGATCAACGCTCATTTCCAGCTGGGAACATGGGGAAGGAATTTCTTTAGTCAGAGGGTGGTGAATCTGGGGAATCCGTTGCCACAGAAGGCTGTGGAGGCCGTCAGTGGATATTTTTAAAGCAGAGGCAGATAGATTCTTGATTAGTACGGGTGTCAGGGGTTATGGGGAGTAGGGGAGTAGATACGATGGGCCGAATGGCCCTATTTCTTCTCCAATCACTTATGGCATCAAATTTTACACTGCATTTTCAAGTTAGAACCCCTCTACCCCCCCCCTTTCTCCCACCATCTCCCACCATCCCAGTCACTATCCTTCCCCCTCCTCTGTATGTTCATCACCCACGTTTTATCTTTCCTTTCAATTTCCCCTCTTTCCTCTCCCCCTGTACTCTTCCACCCTATATCACTCCCTCCCCCCTCCTCTCCTTTTCTAATCTGACCCTTTTGTCTCCTATTCACCTCCAGCCTTTGTCACCCATCTGCCAATCCCCTCACCTGTATCCACCTATCACTCGCCAAACTTTGTCCTGTCCCCACCTCTCTTTTCCAGCTTCAATCCACCGCCGCTACAATTAGCCTGAAGAAGGGTGCCGGCCCAAAATACGTCACCTCTCCATGTTCTCCAGAGTTGCTGCCTGACCCGCTGAGTTACTCCATTGTATGCACTATCGACAGTCACCGAGTGAAAGTGGGGCTGGTCGGACCGGGAAGAGTCACAAAAGTTCAAAAAAGAGTTACAAGTACACAAAATTACTCGACTGCAAGAAGAAAGCCCATCTGAAGAGCAGAGGAAGCAGAAACTGCAGCAAGTGCTCCCAATAAAAGCAAGGTAACTGTCCCAGAAGGTTCAGCGTAGGATAGCTACACATAAGCTGCCTTCCCACAATCGGTTCCAGCACCAGGAACTACTTCTCCACCGTCTCCAAGCTGGCTGGAAACATCGTTGGCAGATGCAGCTCCTATTAATCCAAAGGGTGAAAGCTGAAGATACTTTAATCACACGGACTAATTAAACACGCAACAAACAGCTGTAGCCTGGATTAAACACATTCCACATTAAATGGAAGGGCACATTGTGTACTGCATAATGCACATAGAGATTCATCTTCAGCAATGTCACCTTGCTGGAAACGTATAAAACCCAAAGTTACGATAGGCCGACTTTGAAGCACAACAGCCTCATTTCCTAAGAATGGCACCTTTTCTAGTACAGTAGCTACTGAATGATGGAATGGAATACTTTATTGGCACATGTCACACGGCACAGTGAACTTCTTTGCTTGCGTACCCAGGGTATGCAAATATGCAAATAGGCGCCACATAAAGGACGCTAACAAAGTGACAAGCTCCTCCTTAGTTCCTCCCCTCCTCCCCCACACCGGGTCTCCGTTGTCCGTTGTTCTCCCCGCCTCACGCTCCTCCCTCCCAATTGTCCATTGTTCTTCCACCCCCCGCTTCCCACGCTCTCATCAACTGCCGATTGACCCGCGAGGCTTCGCTGCCGCCGAGGCTCCACCACTGCTGCCGTCGAGGCTCCATCTGGCCCAGGCAGGCTTTGCGCCCAGCCTTTCCTGTGGGGGCAAGTCGGGCCTACTGGGCGGGTTCCAGTCCGCGGCGCAGTTGTATAATATATATATATATATATATATAATACATGCTTAAAAATGCATTTGGACAGGTGGGTGGGTCAGAAAAGTTGAAAGGGATATGGCAGGGCTGCAAACATTGGGTGAGAGTTGAGAGTGAGAGTGAGCTTTTGCATTTTTCAGCTTGAAATTGTGCAATCTGGTGCACACTGTAGTGAGTCTTTTTAACCTACACTTGAATGCAACATTTATGCTTTAAGTTGAATTAGGCATGAATAAGGTTAGGCTAAATTACATTCCTAATTACATTCCGCGGTAGAGCCAGGCTCTGATCAACAGGTGCAGCACATGAATAACCTTAGTATATCCATGTATGGAAATCAGATTATAATTCATGCTGTTATGCATATATATGGAGAAAAAACCCAGAGAAACAAGGCAAGAGTCAGACTTCCATCACTGTTCTGCATAAGTAAATCAATCAACCTTACCCTTTGACTATACAAACAGACGAAAATAATGCCACATATTCAATCGTATATGGTTCAATGAAATTAAGATACATATGTAAAACATATATATGGAAACAGGCCGTTCAACCCACCAAGCCCACACCGACCAGCAATCTACCATACACCAGTTCCATCCTACACGCCAGGGAGAAGGGGGGGGGAGAAAGGGCGGAGAGAGGGGGAGAGAGAAGGGGGGGGAGAGAAGGGGGGGGGGAGAAGGGGGGGGGAGAGGGGGGGGGAAAAGGGGGGGGGGGAGAAGGGGGGAGAAGGGGGGGGAGAGAAGGGTGGGGGGGAGAGAAGGGGGGGGGGCGGAGAAGGAGTGGAGACACTTTTAAGAAGCCAGACAACTTTTAATAAGCCAGAGATGCTTGGTGTAAATGTAAATTGCCTTAGTGTGTTTGGGTAGTGTTAATGTGCGGGATCGCTGGTTGGTTCGGACATGGTGGGCCAAAGGGCCAGTTCCCGCGCTGTATCTCTAAACTAAACTAAAAACACTAATCTCAGTATACACGACAATGCTGGATGAACCTCCAGATGCTGCCTCACCCACTTCTTTTTGCGTATGGCATGCACAGCCTAAAGTTGTTGGCCAACTTGTACTATTTGATCTTATTTGACTGTGCACGCCAGGTTGATTGCATTCGTTGAAACAGGGCGGACCACGTGAAGGTTGCAATCTCCCCCCCCCCCCCCCCCCCCCCCCCCCCCCCCCCCCCCCCCCTCACCTGCTGAGTTCCTCCAGCATTTTTGTTCTACCTTCGATTTTTGCAGCATCTGCAGTTCTTTCTTAAACAATCACATTTTTGGCCATTCTTTCACATGTCATTTAACTTTGCATCAGTTTTTGCTTCTTGAAGAACCTTTGCTGAATTTAAGTTCTTACATAAATGTAATTTTGATATAATTATGACTTTTGAAGGACATTTGGACGTATGCGGAAAGGAAGGGTTTAGAGTGCTATGGGGAAAATCCAAACCAATGGGACTAGTCCAGTCTGGCTATTTGGTCAGCTTGGACAAGATGGGCTGAAGGAACTGTTTCTGTGCTGTACAATCTCTATGACTCTATGACTAAGATATTGCATTCTACCTGAATCATCAATGCAATGATAAGGACCAACAACATGCCCAGGGAATGTTTAAGAAAGAACTGCAGATGCTGGAAAAATCGAAGGTAGACAAAAATGCTGGAGAAACTCAGCGGGTGAGGCAGCATCTATGGAGCGAAGGAATAGGCGACGTTTCAGGTCGAGACCCTTCTTCACCCGCTGAGTTTCTCCAGCTGTTTTCTCTGCCCAGAGACTGTGATTGCTTTCAAACTATCAAATTATCAAATTTGCTCTCTTCGCAAGTGATTAACTTTTGTTTCTGGGGCTTTTGTTTAACGTGCCTCAAGGAACTACTTTGCTTATTATGTTTGGCAAATGCAGAGGTTTCTCATGTGGGCGAACACAGTATTAGTTGCATGATTTCAATCTCTTTCTGGCTCCAATGGTCACTGGAACGCTGCTGGAGTTGGAGAGGGCCAGGCCTCTCACGAAGAGGTGGACCTCCTCCAACCATGCTCTACTCACGAGCGGCACCTCCCCCCACAGCCAGGGTCACGCGCACTGACGCTCGGAGCTCCCGATGCGTGAAACGTGGGTCACACCACATGATAGCTGCCAAGCACGAAAATAAGCCAATGGAATCCTTGGTTGGCAGTCTGGGAATGCCACAGGAAGGGGGCTCCAGGCTCGTTATTGCACACACAATGTGTCGGAAGGGGCTGCAGATGCTGGAGTCTGCTTCCATGCTACACGATTCTTTATATTTATATACACACACATGGAACAAAAGCTTTAGCGTCAATGAAGCCGTGAAGTGAACGCAACCCTGTCTTCATCACCAGAGTTGCTGCAGAGATGGTTGGTAGCTTCAACATTCTAGGCATCGATATGACCATCCGTTTGCTGAATGCGAGCGCGATACTTTTTGTCTTTCTACAACTGGATCAATTGCCATTGAAATCCGAGAAAAAAAGAACGCTTATTTATTTTAAAGGGACAGTATAGTTAGACAAAATGTGTAGGGAAGGAACTGCAGATGCTGGTTTAAACCGGAGTAAACCATGAGATAGTTGGACATGTACATACACAGCTGGCAACCTGGTTAATTCAACTGCCAGGGTCTTGCTCCACGTTCCCTGAAGGTTTGGCTTTCTCGCTACCTATTCAGGAAATTTCCAAGAATATTGATGATTGACTGCAACTTCCAAGCAGCCATTTCCAGGTTCCCCTCACCCCACGCCCTCTTACCAATTCAGTTAAAATGCCCCCAAGTGATGGACCACTTGATGGAAATAGATCCCTCTTGTTCACCTTTGCTCGTTCTCCCCAGCTTTCATGCACCTCGATTAAATTCTCCCCCTCAGCCTCGCCTTCCAAAGAAAACAACCCTTGTCTAGCCAACGTCTCCACTTAACCAAACTTCTCCAAGCCTGTCTGCTTCGTCGCAAATCACCTCGGAGAAGAATCTGCACTACGATGAAATAACGGTACTTGATCATGCTTCTCCCTGGCACCAGACAGGAAAAAGACACGATATAAAATGTGTTTGGCCCAGCAGGCCAAACTACACTGATGTTCCTCAGTGCAGTTCAATGGTGGGACGGGTTCCCAATTTACATTTGAAAAAGACGGTCACAAAATGCTGGAGTAACTCAGCGGGACAGGCAGCATCTCTGGAGAGAAGGAATGGGCGACGTCTCGGGACGAGACCCTTCTTCGGACTGAGAGTCAGGGGAAAAGGGGAACATGAGATATAGACGGGAAACGTCACCCACTCCTTCTCTCCAGAGATGCTACCTGTCCCGCTGAGTCACTCCAGCATTTTGTGTCTCTCTAAGAGATATAGATGGTTCTTCGGAAGATGTGTAAAAGGCAACGGTGATCAGCGAGTGAGTTTGGGTTAAAAGGTGTTTGTGGAGCCGGAGAGAAGAAGGAAACACAGAAGGGGGAGCAGCGGGGAGAGGGTGTTACAGAACCCTCGTCAGAGAGAGGAGAACTTCTTCAACGTACTCAAGACCGTCCCGTCAACGGGGGGCTCGAGGCCCCCGACCAAGGAGGAACAGCAAGGGAACAACATGGGAAGGACTTGGAACTTTATTTTCGCCTTCCATCACAGTGAGGAATGTGTAGGTGTCACTGTGGTGGATGTTTATGTCAAAATGTGTTTTCTGAGTCTGTTGCTTTTGTAAATTGTATGACCGACCTTGCCAGTGAATTTCACTCCACCAATTGGTGTATGTGGCAATAAATGAACATGAACCTATGAAGTAGGCATACCTTGAGGAGATTGTGTAGTGGGGCAGAACGCTCTAAGATAAGATATACCTTTAATAATCCTTTGCAGGAAATTACAATGCCACGACAGCTTCAAGACATACATAACACCACAAATAGCTTCCATACTTAACAAGTTAAAATACAAGTTAAAATACAAGTTAAAATACATTTAATTTAAAAAAAGTGCAGTTATTTATGCGCATTGTATAATCTTATCGCAGCTGGTAAACAGGACTTCCTATGTCTCTCCGTTTTGCACATTGGTGCAATCAGTCTCTGACTGAAGATGCTGCTCTTGATCACCTTCAGGGCATGGAGTGGGTGAGTGGGGTTGGTCATTATAGAACCCAGTTTTTTCAGAGATCTGGCCTCTGCCACCTGCTGGACCGTTCGTTGCTCAACCCCGACCACTGAGCCGGCCTTCCTGATCAGTTTGTCCAGTCTGTTTTTGTCCGCTATGCGAGCGCCATCTCCCCAACAGGCCACCGCAAAAAACAGAGCACTGGCCACCACTGAATGGTAGACACTGCACAATGGTAGACAACTCTGCCCTCTCGCTCTCCGGTGCATTGACACTCGAACCATTACCTGTCATTGTTGAATGGTTCCCCTGCTTGCAAGGTATTCATCTCACCAACAGCTCAGCTCCAATCCAATATAGTCCAGCCTTGTCAAGCCTTTAGCCATTTTCAATATTGCAGGATGGAATGAACAGGCCCAAATCTATCATATCCACCTGGGCCCTTTAACGGGGCAAATCTGGGGATGGTATTGCTCTCAAAGTGGTTGGGTTAACAGTGCCAGGATTAGTGGGGCCTTCACAACAACAAATAGCCTTCTGACCAAGTCAAAGAACTCAGAGTCACACAGCACAGAAACCGGCCCACAGCCCAACTCATCCAAGCAGATAAAATTGGCCCATCTAAGCTAGGGGTATTTGCTCGTATTTGGCACATATCCTTCTAAACCTTTGTTCAAATGCTGTTATAGTAGCACTCAACTACCTCCTTTGGAAGCTCATTCCATACACCCACTACCCTCGTTGAAAACGTTGCCCCTCAGGTTATTAAATCTGTCTCCTCTCTCCTTAAATCCGCATTCTCTAGTTCTTGATTATTCTAATTTGGGTAAAAGACCCAAAGGCATTCACCCTATCTATCCCATTCATTGTTTTAAAGATCTGGATAAGCACTTGCTATCCAAGGCACCCCCTGCACGGACACACAGCACCTCCACCCCGACTGAAATCCAGAGCCAGTTTCTTGCAGACAGTCCCACCTCTCCAGACAACCAAAGAAACAGCAAGGACCAACATCTGGAAAGATGAATGGAACCAGCTCAACACACGAGCCCACGACTGGATGGAGAGAGGAATCACTCCGACTGAATGCCTCGCCAGTGGGCACGACCTCCCATGGCCAACCTGGAAGACCCTCAACAGATTACGAGTGGAGCAGGGGAGGTGTAAAGCACTTATGAAAGCATGGAACTACCAGGCAGAAGACACATGCGGCTGTGGAGCAGTACAGACAATGTCCCACCTACTGGAGTGTGACGACGTCCCCCAGTGCAGCCCCCAGGACCTGGCTGAACCGACTCGACCAGCTGTGACCTGCGCCAGATACTGGCAGAACGACATCTGAGATTGCAACGGACTCGAAGAAGAAGTTCCAAGGAATAAAGTCCTTGCCTGCCCAACTTCTCCCGATAGCTCAGGCCTTGAGTCCCAGTAACATCTTCATAGATTTCCAGCTTAATGCACCCTTTCCAGCTTAATGGTATCCTTCCTAGAGCAGGGTGACCAAAACATCTTGCTCCACCATCTCAAGTCCTGGTGACCTTCATGCCCTTCAGACTGGGGATGGTATTGCTTTAAAATGACTGAAGCAATTTGCTGAGACCTTAATCTAAATGAATAATTCCCTGATAAAAGTCGGTGGAAAAACAATGTTGGGTTTATGCGAGGATTCGTTTGATCGTTTTCCAAAGGTGGGCATTCTTCAAAGTTAAGAGGTTGTTTACGTGGCAGTGAGCTCTTAGACCCGTTTCTAACATCAATAATACCAAAAATTGTTTCAAAAAAAGTAATGCAAAATGCCATTGTATATATACAAATATCGCACGCACTTGGTTACTTCCTGCTTTGAAGAATGTGGAACAAACCACAGAAATGCTCTTTACTCATTTACAGTCAATATGAAGATGACTTGTTTTGGAGTATGTATTTAAGACTCTGAGGAAAGAATCACTACTAAAGCGTGTCCACAATCTCTGTGCTCCAAAGCCTCTGTGTCACCTATCATGGTATTTTGGGATTGTATTAACCTTTGTCATGTATTAGCCCTGTCCCACGGTACGAGTTCATTCCAAGAGTTCTCCCGAGTTTGCCCTGATTCGAACTGGGAGATTTACGGTAATGGCCACTCGTCGGTACTCGGGGCTCTCGTGGACATTTTTCAACATGTTGAAAAATCTTCACGAGTCTTCCCGTGCTTACCTGCCGTTAGCGAGTCTTCCCGAGTACCTGCCGTTAGCGTTACGAGCCGCTAAGAGACGTCCCCGAGCTCCGGTGTACCCGCTACGTACATTCTCCGTGCTTACCATGAGTTCGATTTTTTAAAAACTCGGGAGAGCTCTTGGAATGAACTCGTACCGTGGGACAGGGCTTTAAGGAAGGTATTGGTTTGTTATTGTCACCTATAATGAGATACAGTGAAGAACCTTTGTTTGGAGCGTGCAACCCAATTTAATCAAATCATACTCTGGATCCGTACAATCTAGCCATACCTCTTCATCACGCAGCTTCAATACTCATGCCCACCTGGGTGAACAAGTTACCCCTCAAGTCCCCTTTACATCCCCCCTCTCAAGTTAACCATTTGTCCACTAGGTTTAGACTCCTTCTTCCTGGTGGAAAGACCGTCCATTCCCCTTATCTCTGCCCCTCACACCTTTATAAACCTCCCTTCAATAAAGTCTCCCCTTAATCCCTCTCATTCCAGAGGAAAAATCCCTCGTCTATCCAGACTCTCCTTACAACCCAAGATCTCCTGCCCTGGTGACACGGTCAGTAAGTCATAGAAACATAGAAACATAGAAAATAGGTGCAGGAGTAGGCCATTCGGCCCTTCGAGCCTGCACCGCCATTCAATATGATCATGGCTGATCATCCAACTCAGTATCCTGTGCCTGCCTTCTCTCCATACCCCCTGATCCCTTTAGCCACAAGGGCCACATCTAACTCCCTCTTGTCATGGAGTCATGGAAGTACGTTAAACTGTTGGTTGCCGGAGTAACCGAGCGGGACAGGCAGCATCGATGGAGAGAAGGAATGGGTGACGTTTCGGTTGTTACTCTTGGTTACTTTCTAACTGGGCTCTTTGTGTGGATCTCAAACCTAGGTGTACAAGGCCACATATCCATCGCACTGTTGGGCAAATTGACTCTAATTCTGTCCTTCCCCTCAGAATTGTGTGCAATGTTCCTGCTTTTAATAGACAATTGATTGCTTCCAGCAGGAACGATTTAAACACAATTCCACTGTCCGCTCGGAGTTGAAGGACTTGGTTGGATCTGGTAGGAACAACCACAAATATAAAATAGACACAAGCCAGACATTCGGAGACAGGTGACAGGTAATATCAATGAGAACGAAATCGCTGCCACAGATGTGTTTTAGATGGTCTTCCTTGTGGTTCTGATGGGGGACTGTTACATGAGTTTGTAACTCTCTGTCACATGATCACTCATTTTAATTATATTGGAAATTCCACAACCAAACCTGCTAAATTTGAGTTTCCCAGGCATGGAACTCCCATGAAAATATGAGTTTCCTAGTGGGTTGCACGGTGGCGCAGCGGTTGAGTTGCTGCCTTACTGCGCCACAGACCAGCGTTCGATCCTGACTCCGGGTGCTGTCTGTACGGAGTTTGTACGTTCTCCCCATGACCTGCGTGGGTTTTCTCCGTTTTCCTCCCACATTCCAAAGACGCACATGTTTGTAGCCTAACTGGCTTGGTATAAATGTAAATTGTCCCAGGTGTGTGTACGACAGTGTTAATGTGCGGGGATCGCTGGTCAGTGCAGACTCGGTGGGCCGAAGGGCCTGTTCCGCCCTGTATCTCTAAACTAAACTAAGATGCTGCCTGACCCGCTGAGTTACTCCAGCACTTTGTCTCCTATCATATAAACCCATCTGGTTCACAAATTCCGCTTGCAAAGTGAGATTTCTTTGTGTGGCTTGGCATGTGGATTCTGACTCGCAAGATGTGGTGGACTCGTACCTATGGGAAGGACCAGCAATCAGTTCCATTCAGGGCCGATGCAGAATTGGAAATTTCCAGTGACACTTGTATCTACTGAGGAAGTAACGTGATACACTTGCCCTTCAGTGCAATGTTGTACAGATTAGTTTACTTTAGAGTTTAGTTTACAGATACAGCACAGATACAGGCCCTTCGGCCCACCGAGTCCGCGCTGACCAGCGATCCCCGCACACTAACACTACCCTACACTCACTAGGGCCAGTTTACATTTATACCAAGCCAATTAACCTACAAAGCTGTGGGTCATTGGAGTGTGGGAGGACAGCAAAGATCTCGGGAAAAAAAACCACGCGGTCACAGGGAGAACGTACAAACTCCGTACAGACAGCACCCGTAGTCAGGATCGAACCGGCATCTCTGGCACTGTAAGCGCTGTAAGGCAGAAACTCTACCGCTGTGCCACTAATGGTTAGTTTCCATTATCTCCCATAGTTAGTTCCAGTACCTTATAAGCACTGACTTCACTCTCGTTACAGAGAGGATCCAACATTCATGGCGAACCTTGTGATCACGTAAAATATTTCTACAAGAGGAAAATATTTTTAAGATTGAAAGACAAAAAATGCTGGAAATACTCAAAAGGCTGTGGGGACAAATAACTTTGAACTTTGGGGAAGGAGAAACAGAGGAAAAGTATCAGGTCGAGGACCTCCTCTCTGATTTGAATTTAGATTCTGAACATTTGTAGTTTTTAGTTCTTCAAAACAATGATTGTAGTATGTTTATGTCATGGTTGTTCATGTTCTACACAACACGCTGAGTTTTTGACTGAGGTTGGATTACACAGTCTTCGCAAGCAGTGCTATTTTTACAGCGTGCATATCAACTATAAATTACAGAACAGAGAAAAGTTCAAAGCAACAGGTCCTGCGGCCCCTAACGTCTGTGCCGAACATGATGCTAATTTAAACTGATCGCCTCTGTCTCCATTCCCTGCATCACCATGAGCCTATTCAAAAGCTTCTTAAACACATGCCTCTACCACCAGCCCTGGCAGCATGTTCCAGGCACCCACCATACTCTGTGTCAAAAAGTTGCTCCACACTGCAGTCATGGTGGAGCAGCGGTAGAGTTGCTGCCTTACAGGGAATGCAGCGCCGGAGACCCGGGTTCGATCCCGACTACGGGTGCTGTCTGTACGGAGTTTGTACGTTCTCCCCGTGACCTGCGCGGGTTTTCTCCGACATCTTCGGTTTCCTCCCACACTCCAAAGACGTACTGGTTTGTACATTAATTGGCTTGGTATAAATATAAAAATTGTCCTTAGTGGATGTAGCATATTGTTAACGTGCGGGGATCGCTGGTCGGCGCGGACCCGGTGGGCCGAAGGGCCTGTTTCCGTGCTGTATCTCTAAACAAAAAAATTCTTTAAACTTAGCCCCTATTACCTTAAAGTTATGCCCTCTCATCTTTGATATTTCCACCCAGGGGAAAAGGTTCTGACTGTCTTTCGCTTCTGAGCCTCACATAATTTTATATAGTACTATCAGGTCTTTGCTCAACCTCAACTGTTCCAGTGAAAACAACCCAAGTTTGCCCAACCTCTCCTTGTAGCTAATGCCCCCTCATCCAGGCAGTGTTGCATCAAACTCTCCTGTTATGGGGCGACCAGAACTACAGGAATTGTCAACAATATTTTCCCATCAATATACACACCATTGCGGACACTTCAACTTGCAATAACTGAACTCAAAGTTGAAACAAATAAATGTTCTAATTCATTCCTTACCATTATCCATTAGAGAAGCATGATTACTAAACACATGTCACGTTAGAGATGCAAGTTTATTTTCTTTAGAGATACAAGTCAAGTCAAGTGAGTTCAAGTGAGTTTATTGTCATGTGTCCCTGGTAGGACAATGAAATTCTTGCTTTGCTTCAGCACAACAGAACATAGTAGGCATTGACTACAAGGCATTCTATAAATATATACACACATGAATCAATATACTGATAAAGTGCAAATAACAGTATTGGCTAATAAAGTTCAGTGTTATGTCCGAGCCAGGTTTAATAGCCTGATGGCTGTGGGGAAGTAGCTGTTCCTGAACCTGGTCGTTGCAGTCTTCAGGCTCCTGTACCTTCTACCTGAAGGTAGTAGGGAGATGAGTGTGTGGCCAGGATGGTGTGGGTCCTTGATGATGCTGCCAGCCTTTTTGAGGCAGCGACTGCGATAGATCCCCTCGATGGAAGGGAGGTCAGAGCCGATGATGGACTGGGCAGTGTTTACTACTTTTTGTAGTCTTTTCCTCTCCAGGGCGCTCAAGTTGCCGAACCAAGCCACGATGCAACCGGTCAGCATGCTCTCTAATGTGCACCTGTAGAACCTACAGAGATACCGCGCGGAAATAGACCCTTCAGCCCACCGAGCTCGCGCCCACCAGCGATCACCTCGGACACTAGCACTATCCTACACACTAGGGACAATTTACAATAGTTAATGAACCAAGTTAATGAACCTACAAACCTGTACGTCTTTGGAGTGTGGGAGGAAACCGGAGATCTCGGAGAAAACCCACGCAGGTCACAGGGAGAACGCACAAACTCCGTACAGGCAGCACCCGTAGTCAGGATCGAACCCGGGTCTCTGGCGCTGTGAGGCAGCAACTCCACCGCTGTGCCACCCTGCTGCCCAGAACACAGGCACGATTGTAAGCATGATATTTTAGAGGGATGGTACATCAGTGCTACATTTCATCGTGGATCTGACCTGTGCCTCAGAAGGGGGCCATTTGGAATAACGATCAGAAAATAAGCCGTTCACCAGTCTCCCAACTCCTTGCGACATTTCCTGTTGAGGATTAAAATGTGGCATGAGGGAATTTTTTGCGCTCATTTTCCATCCATTCGCCTGTATGGCGTGAAGGTGTTGTGGAGTCTGGAAGAATAGCAACGCAGTGGAATGTTCTGCATCAGATTTATTCTTGCAGCGGTATAAATACAAATCAAGGCAAGAGTAGCTAGCTGGGCACAAGCAAGTCAGCTCTGACACTCAAACAACTTTAAGAGTCTGAAGAAGGGTCTTGACCCGAAACATCACCCATTCCTTCACTCCAGAGATGCTGCCTGTCCCGCTGAGTTACTCCAGCGTTTTGTTTCTGTTTAAGATTATGGAAAATCTATCAAGAACAACTAGGCTATCTTGTTGAAGGCAAAATTATCTAGTTCAGATCCCACACCCATTTAGATTGGAACATATTATCCCTCCTTTAATCTTGCTGCCCAATGCGTTGGCAGTTTATTGTCACGTGTACCAGTGAAAAGCTCTTGCTGAGTGCTATCCAGTCGGTGGAAAGACAATACATGATTACAATTGAGCCACCCAGAGAGCACAGATACATGATAAACGGAGTAGCGTGAATAACGTTTAGTGCAAGATAAAGTCCAGTAAAGTCCGGTCAAAGATAGCCTGAGCGTCTCCAATGAGGTAGATGGTAGCTCTGGGCTGCTCTCTAGTTGTTGGTAGGATGGTTCAGTTGCCTGAAAACAGCTGGGAAGAAACTGTCCCTGAATCTGGAGGTGTTTGTTTTCACACTTCTATACCTTTTGACCGATGGGAGAGAGGAGAGCTTAAATCGGATTTAAGTTGGATTGGACCTTAAAATTGGACCTTAGAACGGAGACGAGGAAACACTTTTTCTCACAGAGAGTGGTGAGTCTGTGGAATTCTCTGCCTCAGAGGGCAGTGGAGGCAGGTTCTCTGGATGCCTTCAAGAGAGAGCTAGATAGGGCTCTTAAAAATAACGGAGTATGGGGATATGGGGAGAAGGCAGGAACGGGGTACTGATTGGGGATGATCAGCCATGATCACATTGAATGGTGGTGCTGGCTCGAAGGGCCGAATGGCCTACTCCTGCACCTATTGTCTATTGTCTATTGTCTATTGTCTATTGTCTATTGTCTAACATCACTTTATAAATTGGCAGCATGGTGGCACAACAGTAGAATTGCTGCCTTACAATGCCAGAGACCCGGGTTCGATCCTAACTACGGGTGGTGCCTGTACGGAGTTTGTACGTTCCCCCTGTGACCTGCGTGGGGTTTTTCCGGGTGCTTCGGTTTCCTTCCACGCCCTAAAGACGTCCAGTTTTGTGGGTTAATTGGCTTCGGTAAAATTGTAAATTGTCACTAATGTGTAGGATAGTGTTTAGTGTGCGGGGATCGCTGGTATGCGCGGACATGGTGGGCCGAAGGGCCTGTTTCTGCTCTGTATCTCTCAAGTAAAGTCCAAGTGAAAATAATTAGCTGTAGTTTTAGCCAATTATAATTTAAAAAGGGCCTCGTGTTCTTTTTTCCATTCCTGTATTTCCAAGTTGTTTCTGCACATATTCTGCCTTTTGCTCATCTCATTCTTTGATGAAGAAGGCAATTAGTAACTTGAATCTGCAGCCATCCAGAGGGAACATTGCTTCACACCAGCTCTCTCTGCCAGCAACTACCTCCGAGGCAGAGATGTCAACGAGTCCCACTCCACATTCCATCATTGTGTCGTACTTTCAGCTCGAGTTTTACAACCTAAATTTCCAGATATTTTGTGCATCTGTGGCAAAGTTATTAAAGTCACTGATTTTATAACAACCAAGCAGATTCTGGCCTATTGCTGTTCAGGGTTTAGTTTGGGGATACGGTGCGGAAAAATGCCCTTCGGCACACCGAGTCCTCGCAGACTGGCGATCCCAGCACACTAACACTATCCCACACACACTAGGGGAAATTTACAATTTTACCAAAGCCAATTAGCCTACATCTTTGGAATGTGGGAGGAAACTGGAGCACCCGGATGAAAACCCACGCAGGTCACAAGGAGAAGGTGGACACTCCATACAGACAGCACCCATAGTCAGGATCGAACCAGAGTCTCTGGCAATGTAAGGCAGCAACTCGTTAAAGAAGGAACTGCAGATGCTGGAAAATCGAAGGTACACAAAAATGGTGGAGAAACTCAGCGGGTGCAGCAGCATCTATGGAGCGAAGGAAATAGGTAACGTTTCGGGCCGAAACCCTTGTTCAGACTGAAGAAGGGTTTCGGCCCGAAACGTTACCTATTTCCTTCGCTCCATAGATGCTGCTGCACCCGCTGAGTTTCTCCAGCATTTTTGTGTACCTAAGGCAGCAACTCTACCGCTGCGCCACCATGCCGCCCCATCTAGAGAAATTCTGATACTATTGAATAGTCACCAACATAAAATGACCAGATGAGAGGCATTTTGAACCGAGTGTTTCAGCAAAAAACTTCCCAACAGCTTTCAGAAAGTCAAGAAGATTAGAGTTGCAGAGGGAGAAACAATTCAGAACACATGTTGGTCGGTGTTCCAAAGATCTGGCTTTTCTTTTTACATAATTTGGCTCAAAGAAGCATGAATAACAAGGACAGCTGTGACGTGGCCCCAGTGGAACACCCTCAGCTCAACCTCCACACATGAAAACTCTGCAGCAAAGAGAGCTGAGAACAACTATCGCCAACTTAATGCACCTCGAGACTTAGTGCATCAACCGCCCCTCTTCATGCATATTGGCAGCGGTTTATGATTGTCACGTGGACTGGGATACAGGGATTCCGGGATTGCACGGTGGCAGAGTTGCTGCCTTATAGCGGCAGAGAATGGGTGCTGTCTGTGCGGAGTTTGCACGTGTTCCCTGTTACCGTGTGGGTTTTCTCCAAGTGCTTCGATTTCCTCCCACACCAAAGATGTGCGTGATTGTAGGTTAATTGACTTTGGTAAAATTGCAAATTGTCCCTAGTGTGCAGGATAGTGCCAGTGTATTGGGATCAACACTGGTCAGCACAGGCTCGGCGGGCCAAACATAGAAACATAGAAACATAGAAACAAAGAGCCTGCTCTACGCTATACGTCTAAAGTCAAGTGTAAAGAAAAGCTTTTGTTTGTGTGCTGCCTCGGCAAATCATACATGAACACAGTCAACTCATACACAAGTATACAAGGTAGAGCAAAGAGTGAAATACCAGTGTTGAATATACCAAAGATCCTATAGCAAGCAAGATAGTCCACTCCTGCTAAAACCAATGGGCTGACGTGTAGTACACTATGGAGCCGAACATCAGCCTTTTCGTCAGCCATTTCAGTAACCCGACCCGACTTTGTAAATCCTTCTCGCTGTGTAATCAGCGTTGCAGGGGAACAGTTAGTTTGTGTGTGTGTGTGTGTGTGTGTGTGTGTGTGTGTGTGTGTGTGTGTGTGTGTGTGTGTGTGTGTGTGTGTGTGTGTGTGTGTGTGTGTGTGTGTGTGTGTGTGTGTGTGTGTGTGTGTGTGTGTGTGTGTGTGTGTGTGTGTGTGTGTGTGTGTGTGTGTGTGTGTGTGTGTGTGTGTGTGTGTGTGTGTGTGTGTGTGTGTGTGTGTGTGTGTGTGTGTGTGTGTGTGTGTGTGTGTGTGTGTGTGTGTGTGTGTGTGTGTGTGATATAGTGTTGGACCCATTATTCATAATTCTGTTAATTCATAATTCTATTTTTTGTTAATGATTAATATGTCAATAAATTATAATTCTGTTAATTTTCTTTTAATAATGTTTTTTTTTAATTTTCTTTTTTTAAAGTTTTTTTTTAAATGTATTTGTAAATGGCTCATGTGCTGCGTTTGAGTTGATGTTTGTATTAAACTTGCACTAGGATCTTTGGATCAAAGACCCTATAGGAAGCTATAGCATCTTGCTATAGGATCTTTGCTTTGGATAGGAGTGCGGAGACGGAAGCCGGGTACGGAAATGGGGCGGGAGATTACCCATGAATCTGCCCATGACGCTACTACGTCTTTTTCGTCGAGTGGGCTATCTTGCTTGCTATAGGATCTTTGAAATACACTGTTTCAAATGCAAATGGGACTTGCCCAATATGGTCTCATCCCCACCTCTCTTCGCACCCCCCCCCCCCGCCCCCATCCTTCCCCACAACAATCAGACTGAAGAAGGATCCCAACTCAATTAAAAATTACAGGACATACCTTTAGAGTTTCCTGCCTCTAGCATGTCCAAGCCCATAACAATCTTATATGGGATCTCATTGAAACATATAAGATTGTTAAGGGCTTGGACACGCTAGAGGCAGGAAAAATGTTCCCGATGTTGGGGGAGTCCAGAACCAGGGGCCACAGTTTAAGAATAAGGAATAAGCCATTTAGAACGGAGACGAGGAAACACTTTTTCTCACAGAGAGTGGTGAGTCTGTGGAATTCTCTGCCTCAGAGGGCGGTGGAGGCCAGTTCTCTGCATACTTTCAAGAGAGAGCTAGATAGGGCTCTTAAAGATAGTGGAGTTAGGGATATGGGGAGAAGGCAGGAACGGGGTACTGATTGGGGATGATCTGCCATGATCACATTGAATGGCGGTGCTGGCTCGAAGGGCCAAATGGCCTACTCCTGCACCTATTGTCTATTTAGAGAGATGAGGAGGAATGCCTTTAGCAATCTGTGGAATTCTTTGCCACAAACGGCTGTGGAGGCCAAATCAATGGATATTTTTTAAGGCAGAGATAGATAGATTCTTGATTAGTACAGGTGTCAGGTGTTATGGGGAGAAGGCAGGAGAATGGGGTTGAGAGGGGAAGATAGATCAGCCACGATTGAATGGCGGAGTAGACTTGATGGGCCGAATGGCCTAATTCTGCCCCTATCACTTATGACCTTTTGAACACTAACTATGACTATAGATTTTTGTACATTTAATTAAGAGCTTGTGCCAACTTTAATTGGATCAGAAATTACTTTCCTTTCTCTTCAACCTCTTCTACAAACAAAGAACACACGTGATATCACACAGACACAGCCAAGTTTGAGTTAATACACCAAATATAGGGAGGTTACCGTTCACATATCCTCCATTGTCATTCCATAACAGCTCTCTGCTCAGTTTCCTGCCCTACCTATGCCTGTAATTAGATATTTTTAACTCAAAGGTTTATATTCACAAAGAGAATCTGCCTTGTGTTTCCTCCCTGTCCCAAAATCACCATTCCCTGGAATGTCAAAAATGCTGAGTCTGCATTTATAAAACCAGAGACCAAACACAGTCTGAACCGTACAGCTACAGCCCAAATATCTGAAATGTACACTTTCAGTACTTTAGAAACTGCTCACAGAAGTTCAAGCAGTTCAGAATATTTAGTATAGAAAGATCAACAGCTGCTTTTACTGTTCGTGAATACAAATCAGTTCCCCTTGCAGGCTCAGTTATAGAATTGGTTTCAGGTAACTTATTTTTCTTGCTCTCTCTCGCTCCCATTCCCTCTCTATCTCGCTATCCCGCCCCTTCTCCCACTCTCACTTTTGCTCCCTCCCCCTCCCCCCACCCTTTTCCAATCTCATTCTCTCTCCCTCTCCCTTTCTTGTTCCCTTTCTCGCTCCCTCTCCATCTCCCACTCCCCCCTCCCTCTCCCACCCACCCCTCCCTCACTCTCTCCCACCCCCTCCCCCTCCCATACCCTCGTGATCTCCCTCTCTCCCCAAAGAAGTGACTGCATCGTTCTGCTCCAATGTCATTCATTTTTCTCTTCTGCTGTTTATATAAAGTACTGAAACTATCACAGAGACCCCCCTCCCGTTCCCCTCCCGCTCAATCCACCTCTCTCCACAACTTAAAACATGATGGGACTTCTCATATTGTGGAATTCCATGCCACAGAGGGCAGTGGAGGCCAAATCACTGGATGGATTTAAGAGAGAGTTAGATAGAGCTCTAGGGGCTAGTGGAATCAAGGGATATGGGGAGAAGGCAGGCATGGGTTATTGATTGGGGACGATCAGCCATGATCACAATGAATGGTGGTGCTATCTTGAAGGGCCGAATGGCCTCCTCCTGCACCTATTTTCTATTTTCTATGTTATCCACACATTTTCCATACAGTCCTTGACCAGAACGATTGTCAGATTCTCTCCCCACAGATGCTGCCTGCTCCACTGAGTGTCTCACTACGATCGGTTTCCACACCTCCTGCTTCATGAAGACAGGGTTTCACCACTTTCTTAAGCACACACAGGGCTGGGAGGTGATAAATATGTGGAGAGACTGGGCTGTGGATGTTTTCTATGGAACGTAGGAGACTGCAGGGAGATTTAATTGAGCGACGTAAAATCTTGAGAGGACTGTAATAAGTGAACAGTTCGGACATACTTCCATTAAAGGGGGGGGGCAGTAACAAGTGTGGGAGGCATGGGTCCATGTTAATCAGCGTCAGGATTATAGTCATACAGCACGGAAACAAGCCCTTCGGCCCAACTCACCCATGCTGAGCATGATGCCCCATCTACACTAGTCCCACCTGTCCGCATTTAGACCAACTTTTCCTATCCATGTACCTGTCCAAGTGTCTTTTTAACATTGTGATAGAAACATAGAAAATATGTCGCCAATTCTTCTCTCAATAGATGCTGCCTCACCCGCTGAGTTTCTCCAGCATTTTTAGTCTACCTCTGTCTCTGCGGAGTAACTGTCTCACTGCCAAGCATTTCCAGCTTTTTTTTTTTTAACATTTCAAATAACTGTATCATCCGTTTAAAGGCTCTGGAACCAAGGATGCCGGAAAATCAATGGTGGATCTGTCACATTATATTCTAAAGATAGAGAAAAAATGCTGGAGTATCTCAGTGGGACAGGCAGCATCTCTGGATGGAAGGATTCTCCCGCCCTCCAGATTCAAGGACAGTTTCTTCCCAGCTGTTATCAGGCAACTGAATCATCCTACCACAACTAGAGAGCGGTCCTGAACTACTATCTACCTCGTTGGTGACCCTCGGACTATCTTTGATTGGACTTTACTGGCTTTATCTCGCACTAAATATTATTTCCTCATCATGGATCTATACACTGTAAATGGCTCAGTTGTAATCACGTATTGTATTTCCGCTGACTGGTTAGCATGCCACAAAGAGCTTTCCCCCCCCCCCCCCTCCCTCTCCCACCCACCCCTCCCCCTCCCATACCCTCTGAGATCCTCTGAGGGAGCGCTGTATGTATGTATTTATGTATGTATTGTTAGATCTATGTACCACTGTATGTAGCATGTTAGTACCTGCACTGATGTAAAGCACTTTGGTCAACGAGAGTTGTTTTCAAATGCGCTATAGAAATAAAATTGACTTGACTTGACTTGACAATAAACTAACTAAACGAAAGGAACGGGTGACGTTTCGGGTCGAGACCCTTCCTCAGACTTCAAGTATCTTTGGTGTAAACTAGCATCTGCAGTTTGCACCTTCCTGTACATATTATATTCTACCTCCAGCTCCCTGACTCCCCACGCGAAAAAATAAATTTAAACAGCAGTCATTAAAAGCTCATTAACAATTCCATTCCCCGTAAGATGAATCGATACCATTTGTTTTAAACAACCCTACATGGCTGGCAGTGCTGGATGGAATGCCATTTAAATCTAATGCTATCTGGATATATTTACTCTTGGTTAAGGCGCACTATCAGAGTTTGTCTATATTAGATAATGGAGTGCAGAGTGACTACTGCCATGTGGCACAGGAAGGTTGCATTGAAGTGTGCGATTGCTTCGGAGAGCGTGCAGAGGATGTTGCCAGGACTGGGAAAATGTTTCCGCGAGGAAATATTGGATAATCTGCAATCATTTCTTCTGGGTCGGAGAGGGCCAACTCGAGTTTACAAAACTACAAAGGGCTGCGAATGGGCAAAGAATGGGTTTCCCTTTGTTGAGGGTCAAAAATTGGAGAACACAGATTTAAATTTGTACGAGGCTGAGAGGGGACAGGAGATGAATAGTGAGTGACAGGTCCAGAAGTCTGAAAGGGCGGTGGCGCAGAATGTGTTCTGAAATTCTAGGAGCAGAATTAGGTCATTCGGCCCATCTACTCCAGCATTCAATCATGGCTGATCTATCTTTCCTTTTCAACCACCTTCTCCCCGTTACCCTGACACCCATACTAATCAAGAGTCTGTCAATCTCAATTAAAAGTGTCTGCTGGTATATCTGGTGGTGAAGGAATTTCTTTGGAGAAATAAGGAACTGCAGGTGCTGGTTTACAGCGAAAAAATGACACCAAGTGCTGGAGTAACTCGCTTTCAATGGAGTTTCAATCAGCACCTATCATTCACTATCCCGGGCTCATCCAGTTACAAACCATTCTTTTCATTTTCTTTACAAATTAAATTGACATCTTCCATTCCAGATGAAAGATCAACGAGCTCTATCGAGGAGACAATTAAGAGGGATCTCAGGGGCAACTTTTCCACTCAGGGGGGATAGCCTGTATCCGGGATGAGCTGCCGGAGGGGGTTATAGAAGTGGGTTAGAATTATGTTTGTTTTTTTAAAGACATTTGGATGGATATTTGGATAGGAAAGGTTTAGTGGGATATGGGTCAAATGCAGGCAGGTGGGCCAAGCCCAATGTGCTAACTTGGTCAGCATTGACAAAGTGGGCCGAAGGGCCTGTTCCTGTGCTGTACAGCTCCACGATCGAGGAGTCTCTCACATAAGGTTTGCACTTAGTCAACGTGTCATACATGGTCAAAGGGGGCAAAATATTTATTCCTGAGTAACAGTGAACCTGACAAATTATGTCTTACACTAATCAATAGACAATAGATGCAGGAGTAGGCCAATTTGGGCCTTCGAGCCAGCATCACCATTCAATGTGATCATGGCTGATCATCCACAATCAGTACCCCGTTCCTGCCTTCTCCCCATATCCCCTGACTCCGCTATCTTTAAGAGCTCTATCTAGCTCTCTCTTGAAAGCATCCAGAGAATTGGCCTCCACTGCCTTCTGAGGCAGAGAATTCCACAGATTCACAACCCTCTGTGTGAAAACGTTTTTCCTCATCTCCGTTCTAAATGGCTTACCACTTATTCTTAATTCTGGTTTCATGAAATAGTTTCCTTGGTCACAGTTACTGATCACAAGATGACAAAATACAAATTTAAGTTTCTTAAATGCCATGGTGGGATTTGAACTCAGTCTCTGGATCAATGGTCCAGAACTCTGGTTGCTAGTCCAATGAGTTGACCACTATGCTACTCATAGGACTAGTAACAGCAAGCCCCATTAGAAGTGTTTCCAACTACCCCGACAATGAATGGTTGATTTCAACTACGGTTAAAGTTACAATAGAGGCGGCTGCTTTTTGCCAAACAATCTCACAAATGATGAATGACCGTCCAATTTATTTTTAGCATCATTGTTTGAGTGAAAAATGTTGGCCAGACAAGAAGAAAGCAATGTGCCCGTCCCTGAATAATATCACAGGATCTGTAACGTCCACTTCACACACAACAGCAGGCAGTTTGGGGCAAGACGCTGGTGTCAGGGGTTATGGGGAGAAGGCAGGAGAATGGGGTGTGGAGGGAGAGATAGATCAGCCATGATTCAATGGCAGAGTAGACTTGATGGGCCGAATGGCTTAATTCTGCTCCTATCACATATGAACACCTCCTTCAACAGTGGCATAGTGGCACAGCGGTAGAGGTGGTGCCTTACAGCACCAAAGACCCGGGTTCAATCCTGACTACGGGTGCTGTCTGCAAGGAGTTTGCACGTTCTCCCTGTGACAGGCGTCCGAGATTTTCGCTTTCCTCCCACACTCCAAAGACGTACAGGTTTATAGGTTAATTGGCTTGGTAAAATGGTAAATTGTCCCTAGTGTGTGTAGGATAGTGTTCGTGTGTGGGGGATCGCTGGTCGGCGCGGACTCGTTGGGCCGAAGGGCCTGGTTCCACGCTGTATCTCTGAAGCTAAACCTAAAAACTAAACCTATGCAGCAAACCACCACAACCCCTCTGAATGGACAGGATAACTTGCATTAACTGCTGGCATCGAGCCAGAGTTTGAGTGGGTTAAAGTTGCCTTCAGAATAAAAGCGAACCCTTGGGTTACCAAATTCTGGCGGTCACTTCCTTCATGGGGACTGACCTCCCCACCAGAGAAGGGATCTACAGGAGATGCTGCCTCAAACGTCAGCTAATATCATCAAGGACCCGCACCACCCTGGCCACTCTTCTCGCTGCTGCCTACCAGAAGGAGCCTGAGAACCGTGACCTCCAGGTTCAAGAAACTCTTGAACACTACATCCAGTAACACTCATCTCAGCAACTATGAGCTACGATGATCTCTCCTTCCCCCCCACCCCCCCCCCTCCCCGACATCAGTCTGAAGAAGGGTTTCAACCCGAAACCACCCTGGCCTACTTCTTCTCTCCATAGATGCTGCCTCACCCGCTGGGTTTCTCCAGCATTTATTGTCTACTTTCGATTTTTCCAGCATCTGCAGTTCCTTCATAAACCTGATCTACTATGGAGTTTGTTTAGGCTGCACTACGGGCTTCAGTTTAGTGTTATTATCATCTGGTTACCAATGCATTACTGATGACTAATTTATCGTTTTCTTGATTAGTGTATATTTGTGTGTGTTTGCATTAATGGGCCTGTCAAGGAGCAGCAAGTAACAATATCAATGTTCCACTGCCAGTACAGATGACAATATGTTTTTAGATGTTTTAGAGATACAACGTAGAAACAGGCCCTTCAGCCCACACCGACCAGCGATCACCCCATACACAATCCTACACACTAGGGACAATTTCAGTAAGTATATTGGCCAAGTATTCACTTACAAGGAATTTGCCTTGGTGCTCCGCCCACAAGTAACAACATGACATACAGTGACAGTTACGAATGACTCAGAAAACACTAAACATTAATAATAATAAAACATTAATGATAAAACACCATTGATCAAGCATGTGAACCAACAAAATACCAGATCAAAGGGAGGCTACAGATTTTTGGCTGTTGAGTAGAGCAACTACTCGTGGATAAAAACTGTTTTTATGTCTGGCTGTGGCAGCTTTGACAGTCCGGAGTCGCCTTCCAGAGGGAAGTGATTCAAAGAGTTTGTGGCCAGGGTGAGAGGGGTCAGAGATGATCTTGCCCGCTCGCTTCCTGGCCCTTGCAGTGTACAGTTCATCAATGGAGGGAAGGTTGCAGCCAATAACCTTCTCTGCTGATCGGACGATTCGCTGCAGCCTCCAGGTGTCGTGCTTGGTGGCTGAGCCAAACCAGACCATGATGGAGAAGGTGAGAACAGACTCTACGATGGCCGTGTAGAATTGGACCATCATTGCCTGTGGCAGATTGTGCTTCCTCAGCTGCCGTAGGAAGTACATCCTCTGTTGTGCCTTTTTGGTCCCCTTTTTTACCAAAGCCAATTAATCTACAAACTTGCATGTCTTTGGGGAGTGGGAGGAAACCAGAGGAATCCCACACAGTCAGAGGAAAGATGTACAAAGTCTGTACAGACAGCACCCGTAGTCAGGATCGAAGCCGGTTCTCTGGCGCTGTAAGGCAGCAACTCTACCGCTGTGCCACCCTTAAACACTCAAAATACAGTGAATCTCTGAAAATGTAATGATGTGGAAATCCAAGTGGTTCATTCAGTGATGTTTCCACGCTCCCTTCAAACCCACTGGGGCCCCTTTCCTGCATGCCTTGGAAACTCAGCAGCTCACGGATACATTTATTATACTATTGTGTAACATAAAAAAATAACTGAAATAAAAGTATGCTGTGGCATTAATACCTCATGCGGTTATGCTGTTAGAGCAGCTGCCTCACAGCACCAGAGGCCCAGGTTTGCTCTTGAACTCGGGTGCTGTCCGTGTGGAGTTTGCACGTTCTCCCTGTGACCGTGAGGGTTTCCCCCAGAAGCTCCAGTTTCCTCCCACATCCCAAAGACGTGCAGATTTTTAGGTTGATTGGACTCTGTAAAATTGCCCCATATGTGTCGGGAATGGTAGCGAAAGTTAGATAACATACAACGAGTAGGGCAGCACGGTGACGCAGCGGTAGAGTTCCTGCCTTACAGTGCTTACAGTGCCGGAGACCCGGTTCGATCCCGACTATGGGTGCTGTCTGTACGGAGTTTGTACGCACTCTCCGTGACGTGCGTGGGTTTTCTCCGAGATCTTTGGATTCGAAGACGTGCAGGTTTGTAGATTAATTTGGCTCGGTATAAATGTAAATTGTCCCTAGTGTGTGTAGGATAGGTTAATGTGCGGGGATCGCTGGGCAGCACCAACTCGGTGGGCCGAAGGATCTGTTTCTGTATCTCTAAACTAAACTAAACTAAAACGTAGAACAGTACAACACAGGAACTGCGCACGATATTTGTGTGGAACATGATGTCAAGTACCACCCCTTTATTTTAGGCACCGGAGTTATATCTGTAGAAAAAGTGCCCTCGGGCCTTTGCAAAACATTGGCAAAAGTAGTCACATTTTGGCCCAAAGTGCTGGAGTAACTCAGAGGGCCGGGCAGCATCTCAGGAGAACATGGATAGGTGACGTTTCGGGTTGGGACCCTTCTTCAGACACTACAGCGTTGTATGATTTGACTGGAACTGGAGAACAAAACTCGTCTATGTATCAGTACATAGTCTGGTTTCCTGATATGACTGATTATTAATACACTGAAGATAGACACAAAATGCTGGAGTAGCTCAACGGGACAGACAGCATCTCTGGAGGGGAACGGGTGACATTTTGGGTCGAGACCCTTCATATTGTATGTGTGATGATTGCATATTTATTTAGTTCAGAGTTTAGAGTTTAATTGGAGATCTCTCTGAAGATCTGCTTGGAATGACATTATTACTTTCACCAATAAAGCTCCATGCTGACAATAAATGTCAGCCAAGCAATCCATTTTAATTGACATTTCTTTACAAAATGCCAGTTATTTGTGGGCCGAGTTGGCCAGGGTTAGGATGAATGTGAGAGGGTTGGATGAGGACATGCATGGCAATGGGGGAACAATTGTAACGGCACACAGCACAGTTGAAGATAGACACAAAATGCTGGAGTAACTCAACGCGACAGGCAGCATCTCTGGAGAGAAGGAATGGGTGACGATTTGAGTCTGAAGAAGGGTCTCACCCCGAAACATCACCCATTCCTTCTCTCCAGGGATGTTGCCTGTCTCGCTGAGTTGCTCCAGCATTTTGTGTCAATTTTCGGTGTAAACCAGCATCTGCAGTTCCTTCCTACACAGAAGCATGCCCTTCGGCCCATCACGCCTATGCTGACCGGCAAGCTTCGACCTATTCGAATCCCATTTACCAGAGGGATTGAGCATTACACATTATGATAATAGAATATATCCTTACAAAATTAACATAATTATAATTTAGCTGCACTCTGTAATCATTGGCAGCTGATTCATCTTGCGTTTACCAAAGATACTGGAAGAAAATGTGCCGACTCTTTGTAGTAACACAGAAGAGGATCTACTGGTATCTACTAGAATCATTCCACTCATTTACTTGTGTACGATTACACTCATGTATAGTATAATGTTTCTCTCGTATAACTTCGCCCTGTGTAATGGTACATGGTCCAGTTAACAAACTACTTCAGCGACATTTAATATTAGGAAGGTAGACAAAAATGCTGGAGAAACTCAGCGGGTGAGGCAGCATCTATGGAGCGAAGGAATAGGTGACGTTTCGGGTCGAGACCCTTCTTCAGACTGATGTGGGGTGGGAGGGGGGGCGGGAGGAAGAAAAGGAAGAGGCGGAGACAGTGGGCTGTGGGAGAGCTGGGAAGGGGAGGGGAAGGAGGGAGAAAGCAGGGACTACCTGAAATTGAAGAAGTCAATGTTCATACCGCTGGGGTGTAAACTACCCAAGCAAAATATGAGGTGCTGCTCCTCCAATTTGCGGTGGGACTCACTCTGGCCATGGAGGAGGCCCAGGACAGAAAGGTCGGATTGGGAATGTGAAACGCCACACAAACTGGATTCGCTAAAGGAAATGCAAAGCATTGCAACCTCTAGATTGCAAAGGACAGAGTTGTATCCCTGCACTAGGAAGATGAAAGAACAAAGTGGTCTTAATTAAAGAGAAAAGTTAAGCGTGGATGGATTTAAACTTTCTCTGCATGCTGAGGAATTTTGGGAAACAGGGCGGTAGGAATTTGGAGCACTTAACTGCAATGGACAACCCCAGTTTAGTCCTGCAGGTTTGAATAGAAAGCCACATTACCCCTTGCTGAGCAGGAAGGAACTGCAGATGCTGATTTAAACCTAAGACAGACACAAAATGCTGGAGTGACTCAGCGGGTCAGGCGGCATCTCTGGAGAGAAGGAATAGGTGACTTTTCGGGTTGAGTCTTCTTCATACTCCTTGCTGATGCTGGAACCAGGAAAGTAACTAACTCCCGTACAATCATGCAGACAAGCCACGTCATCGCACAAACTTATCTTCCTTTTCTGCCTCAAATCCTTATTTGGCACTGGTGCAAATTTAATAACACACAGGCCTCATAGTCAACTCCGGAGAATGTACTTTGAGGTGACACAGTACATAATTTTCCCTGCAAACGCTGTGTGTGCTCTGTAACTCTGTTCCAAATGACACACCCAGAGCAGATTACCTCCTGGCAAAGAGGCGGAAAAGGCCCTGGCTCTCCTGAACAGCAGAAAACCATCATCCTGAACCCACCATTTTGTTCAAATTTAGGGAGCCACAGTGGCGCAATGGTGGAGTTGCTGCCTTCCAGTGCCAGAGACCCGGGTTCAATCCTGACTGCAGGTGCTGTCTGTGTGGAGTTTGCACGTTCTCCTCGTGACCTCGTGGGTTTACTCCGGGTGCTCTGGCTTCCTCCCACACTCCAAAGACGTGCAGGTTCGTAGGTTAATTGGCCTCTGTAAATTGTCCCTAGGATAGAACTAGTGTATGGGTGATGGTTGGTCAGCATGGGCTCGGGTGGGCCAAAGGGCCTGTTTCCATGCTGCATCTCCAAACTAGATAGATGCAGGAAACTAGAGATGCTGCAATCCTGAGTAAAATAGCAAACTGCTGGTGGAACTCAGCAGGTCAGACAGCGTCTGGGGAGGAAACTGGACAGAGAGTGTCTACAACCCAGCAAGTTTGTTTTTTAGTTTGAACAGTAGAGTAGGCAGGAAATTAATGAACCGCCAGCATGAATGAGCTGCTAGAGGAGGTAGTTGAGGCAGGAACTATCACAACGTTTAAGAAATATTTAGATAGGTAGGTGGATAGGATTGGTTTAGAGGGATATGGGCCAAACGCGGGCAGGTTAGACAAGTGTAGATGGGGCATGTTGGTCGGTGTGGGCAAGTTGGGCTGAAGGGCCAGTTTCCTCACTGTATGACTCTGGTTCCTATTAAATCTTTTCCCCCCTCGCCTTCAACACGTCCTCAGATTACCAGTAATCGCAGTTTGCATGCAGTCCATTCCACAAACATATCTTTACAGCATGGATTCCCCATTATCGAGAATTCTAAATTGCTATGGAGACACGGGCTGGTCAAGTTTGGTTTAGTTTTAGTTTAGAAACAGAGCGTGGAAACAGGCCCTTCGACCCACCGAGTTTGCGCCGACCAGCGATCCCCGTACACTAACACTATCCCCCCCCCCCCCCCCACACACACAAGGGAACAGTTTACATTTTTACCAAGCCACTTAACCTACAAAACCTACATATCTTTGGAGTGTGGGAGGAAACCGGAGCACCTGGAGTAAACCCACTCAAGTCACGGGGAGAACGTACAAACTCCGAAAAGACAACACCCGCAGTCAGGATCGAACCTGGGTCTCTGGCGCTGTAAGGAAGCAACTCTCCGCTGGGCCATCGTGCCACGGTATTAGATCAGCCAACATGTTATTGAATAAGGGGAGCCGACTCCTGCTTCTCAGCTTTAGAAACTATCCTGAATCACAACAAGCTGTGATTGAATACTACTGCGTGTCAGAAACATGGTTCAAATGAGCCAGATTAGTGCACCACAGTTTCTACAGCAGCTTGCTGTAACCTCAGTCAGAGTCTAAAGGTGTAGGAAAGAACTGCAGATGCTGGCTTACACCGAAGATAGACACAAAATGCTGGAGTAACTCGGCGGGACAGGCAGCATCTCTGGAGAGAAGGAATGGGTGACGTTTTGGGACGAGACCACCCATCCAAGAGTCTGAAGAAGGGTCTTGATCAGAAAAGTCACCCATTCCTTCCATCCAGAGATGCTGCCTGTCCTGCTGAGTTACTCCAGCATTTTGCGTCTATCTTCAGATGCTAATGGGTCTGTATTACACAAGTCACCTTTCAGACAGGCCTTAAACTGAGGACTCAAACACTAAGGTACACAAAAATGCTGGAGAAACTCAGCGGGTGCAGCAGCATCTATGGAGCGAAGGAAATAGGCAACGTTTCGGGCCGAAACCCTTCTTCAAACACTATCCCATGTGAAGCAGTGTTGGAGAACTCTCTTTTGAGCAAAGATCCTATAGCGGAGCAAGATAGACCACTCCAGCTAAATGCAATGCGGCTGACGTGTAGTACGCAACGGAGCGGAACGTGGGCCTTTTTTCATCCATTTCCATAACCAGACCCGACCCGACCCGACCCGCAGTGTAATCAACGTTGCGGGGGAACAGTTTGTGTTAATAAATTTAAAATTTTGAAAATGAGAAGATTTTTACCAAATAACTTTTATTTTTACGAGGATGGTTCCGTAACCGGCTTCCGTCTCCGCACTAGTATCCTATGGGATCTTTGGCGCGGAGACGGAAGCCGGTTATGGAAATGGGGCCTGAAATTACCCATGAATCTGCCCATGACCGCACTACGTCTTTTTCGTCGAGTGGACTATCTTGCTTGCTATAGGATCTTTGCTTTTGAGCTCCCTTGCTGATACCCTGGCCAATACACATCACCCACTCAATATCACAAAGGCAAATCACTTGGTTGGATGACATTCTGGGTTGTGTAACTAATGAATGTACATTGGCTGCCATTGTTCTTATGCAACAATGGTGACTTGGCTTAATAGCTCTGGGACTTCCTGGTGGACCCTGTGGAAATTCACTTCCGACTTTTTATTTCCCAAAACATTCCCTGACAACTGTAGAGTTTTGCTGCCATGATTATCAGCAGCCCCAGGTCTACCACATCCTGCACCCACCAGGAAAGGAACAAAGCCCTACCTTTGATTGTGGAAACCTTGCGTGCAATCCAGGGAAATCATTTAAAGGCACGAGTGCATCAGGTAGTCCAAAAGAGAAAATAGTGCAGAACTAATATTATATAATAAGGGCGGCACGGTGGCACAGCGGTAGAGTTGCTGCCTTACAGCGCCAGAGACCCGGGTTCAATCCTGACTACGGGTGCTGTCTGTACAGAGTTTGCGACCACGTGGGTTTTCTCCAGGATCTCTGGTTTCCTCCCACACTCCAAAGACGTACAGGTTTGTGGTTTAATTGGCTCTGGTATAAATGTAAAATTGTCCCTCGTGTGTGTGGGATTGTGTTGGTGTCTGGAGATCGCTGGTCGGCATGGTCTCAGTGGGCTGAAGGACCTGTTTCTGCGCTGTATCTCTAAAACTTAAATTAAAGCTGGCAATCTTAAACAAGGCAAGAATGTCTGTGCCCCCAGCATCTTCCTTTGCACTCTGGCCATTGCGACATTTCCTAGACAACCTTGTTCTCCGTTCGATCGCAAACATTTCCTCCGTTCTCGGCTCTCTCCCTCCCTCCGTCAATTGATACATGCCTACTTCCTCACATTTCCAGTTCCAATACGTTGCCACGGAATTGCCAGAAAGATTTGGTGCGATGGACAAAACACATGCAAATGGGACACAGAGTGCTGGAGTAACTCAGCGGGTCAGGCAGCATCTGTGGAGCGAAGGAAATGGGCAACCTTTCGGGCCGAAACCCGGAAGGAAATAGGCAACGTTTCGGGCCGAAACCCGGAAGGGTTTCGGGCCGAAACGTTGCCTATTTCCTTCGCTCCATAGATGCTGCCGGAACATGGATAGGTGACGTTTCACAGAGTGCTGGAGTAACTCAGCGGGTCAGGCAGCATCTGTGGAGAACATGGGTAGGTGACGTTTCACAGAGTGCTGGAGTAACTCAGCAGGTCAGGCAGCATCTGTGGAGAACATGGATAGGTGACGTTTCAGGTCAGGGACCTTCTTCAGACATCCTGCAGTCAGAGCGTCCAGATTTGAGACATGGTCTGCAGAAGGGTCCTGACCCCCAAATCTCACATCCGTATTCTCCATAGATGCTGCCTGATCTGCTGAGTTACTCCAGCACTCTGTGCCTTTTTTGAACATCAGCATCTGCAGTTCCTTGTGTCTACAGGCAAACGGGACTAGCAAAGATCTTCTATCTCCGTCAGCATGGACAATTGGGACCGAAGGGCCTGATTCTATGATGTATGGTTTTGTGACTGATTCCAATTGAAACAACAAATAAGGTTTCTCTCCCCAATTCCTTATATCTCTATCCTACAGCTTCACAACTTGCTCATGTCTTCATGACTTCAGATGCATTCTCATCCAATATGATCACCACCCCAGTTGGAACCATGACTGGACTTGCTGACTCCTTCCTGGTCGCTTAATTCAACAGGAATGTACGTATGCACTGGAGCCCTGAATTTATGAGTACAATATCTTTCATGTCAAATTTTAATCACAATGTTGAAAGAGTCCGTTCAGCCCATCTGTCTTTCCTGGCAGATAAGACACAAAATGCTGGAGTAACTCAGTGGGACAGGCAGCATCTCTGGAGAGAAGGAATGGGTGACGTTTCAGGTCATGATCCCTCTTCAGACTGGGAATCAAGGGAGCGGGGGAGACACAGACATGTGGAAGGGCAAGGTGTGAAAACGAGAGAACAAAGAGGATGAGGGAGGATCAAGGAAAATGTAGAATAGATCATTGTCAACTCGGAGAAGGTGACAGGAAGTCAATGTTCATACCGCTGGGGTGTAAGCTGCCCAAAACGAAATATGAGGTGCTGTTGCTCCAATTTGCGCTGGGCCTCACTCTGACAATGGAGGAGGCCCAGGACAGAAAGGTCAGCGTGGGAATGGAAGGGGGAGTTAAAGTGCTGAGCAACCGGGAGATCAGGTAGGTTAAGGCGAACTGAGCGGAGGTGTTCAGCGAAACGATCGGAGAGCCTGCGCTTGGTCTCGCTGATATATAGGAGTCCACACCTGGAACAGCGGATGCAGGAGGTGAGGTTGGAGGAGGTGCCAGCGAACCTCTGCGTCGGCCTGATTCCATGCTGTGTGACTCTGCAAAATCAAACGTGAACTAAGGCCCAGGGTGTTTAAACTCTGCTAAACATGTTGTACCAAACGACGAGCCCACCGGGACTGCGTAAGTAAAGCCACATTGGCAATCTTTCTGCCTTGTTGAACCCCTCGCTGTTCCCCAAGCAAGATTAATAGCTCAGCCTGCAAAGGCTTCTCTTGGCAAGAGGAGAAATATTTTGAGAGAGAGCAGAGTCCTGCAGAATGAAAATAAAATTCACATCCCAACCCCCCCCCCCCCCCCCCCACCCCCCTCCACATGTCGATCCTCTGTGGTCAACTTTCTCACCAAGCCGCTGAAGCTGCAGAAAAAACGCCAACTTGGGCACCGGCCAAGCAAACAGAGTTTGGAAGCTTCCCACAGCACTGCTCCCTGCTATTTTTTTTGGGTACTTTTTTACTCAAGGGCCGCACACACACACACACACACACACACACACACACACACAGCTGCCTGGTTGTGCCCTGGTGCAACACGTTGCCTCCCTCCTGCCCAGGAGAGGCCCAGGTGGGGAGCAGGGACTGTTTACTCTGGGCCGCGGATGGGGTCACTCGTAGCTGACGAGCTGCTCTCGTCCCCGCCACCCACTCCGGCCTCTCCCCCTCCCCCCCCTCCCCTCTCTGTAATGACTCGAGCAGCTGTGCCCCTGGCTCGAGTTACAGCCTCCAGGATGAACAGCAGCAGGTGGCCTGGACACTGGAGCCCAGAGAGGACAAATTCCAAGCCCCTCCGCTCCGGAGAATTTAAGACCAGTCTCAATAGGCCGTGGTCAGTGTAGGAAGGAACTGCTAGAGGCTGGTTTACACCAAAGATAAACACAAAATGGTGGAGTAACTCAGCGGGACAGGCGGCATATCTGGATAGAAAGAATGGGTGACGTGCGGGTTTGTAGGTGAATTGGCCTTCTGCAAATATGCTCCTTGTGTGTAGAGGAGCGGATGAGAAAGTGGAAAAACACCAAATGAGTGTGAATGGGTGATCGATGGTAAATTGGATAGGTATATGGACGGGAAAGGATGGTCTGAGTGCAGGTAGATGGGACTAGGTGAGAGTAAGTGTTCGGCACGGACTAGAAGGGCCGAGATGGCCTGTTTCCGTGCTGTAATTGTTATATGGTTATATGGCTTGCTCACAAGTCTATCTTTGTTGGTGGATCAGAATGATTTCGTCTCCAGTCCCAGGAGAGTTCCTAGCTGTGTGACCCGTGACTGCTC